>JAHDVE020009381.1:0-69014 GCA_022606495.2 Halesus radiatus
TCAGATATGCGGCGGTATCATAATACGCATTTCTGTTAACAACATATGCCCTAGTCTTTCAGTTTAGGTTTTAAAAAAGTTGGATATGGACTTTCTTTGAACGCTGATAAATTGTTAATCAGTTGCGGATATGAATGTATTCTTGCACTTAGGTACAAATGCACCTACAATAGTAACGAGACTCTGATATTCTACAATATTTCCTTCAGTTAAAAGCAGTTAAATTTGAGTATAAAGTTCTCAAAGTTTTGTATGAAATCCATACATTATCGATTACTGCCTATTGAACCGGTAATCCGACTGGCTCGTGTAACGTCACACCCAACAAGCCATAGATTTCGTGCATTTTGGTGGGCTTTAAAAAATTGAAACTTTAACAATTATTTTAACCATGAAAACGAACTTTAAAAAAAAAGAAAAAAAAAAACAGAAAATTAAGTTAGGATGTCAACATTAATAAAAAAAATATTATAAAATGGACTGGAGTTCCTTATTACGTGTTCTTCCCATCGAAGTTAATTATGTATTATAAAGTCACATTTTATTTCCAGATTTCCTTGGCTTCCCAGATGATCATGTTAATCCTTCGGATATTACAGGTTAGTAACACGTTTTCAACTATTTCTACTTAAAATTAAAGTATGCTAGTATTAAATACAAAAACTTGCCAGCCGTGTTTTTGATGTGCCTACTAAATCTGCTAAACACGCAATTGCTAACTCTGTTTAGGTATTTTTATGAGTTACACAACTTCTGCGCTGACTGCCTCAATATTATTACATGGAATTAAATCTGGACTTTTGACTATCTTGAAAAATTATTGGTTTTTTTTTTTTAACACAAATTAATTTTTCCTGTTAAAGATAAATGATATGGCCATGATCCACATAACAATGACTGTATCAAAGATTCGCCATTTGTTTATCTTTTTATTTTGCACTTGTGAAAACAGATCCAAATTATTTATTCATGCTCGTTTTGGGGCGTGCATTTACTTAGTAAATTAGCAAAGCATTAATATGCAATCACATTCATCACCCAAAAAGTGGCGTTCTAGGTTTACACAGATATCTGTTTGATTTAACAACCAAACGAAATGGTGATAATTGGTTTGCACGCTTTCAAATAAAATTCATTTTCAAACAACAACACTCTTAGTAATTTGAACTTGGAAGAAGTGACTAGCTTGCAACGAAATTAAAAAGCTTTTTACGGAGAGAATTCCGACAGTGTAATCTCATGGATCACATTTGTAACAGCCTCGTATTGGGCATCCTATTATAATCTCATATGTGGTACAGCTGCATCAATCAAATCAAAGTCGCTTTATTATCGCCAAACAGTTGGTAAACAGTGTCACTTGGGGGTGTTTTAAACTCCTTCAATCTCAACATGTAGCTGATCACAATTTCATCAAAGCTAAAATGGACCGAGGATCAGCATTTTCAGGGACCATTCTAATGTCAAAAATTCTAATGACGATATGTGATGCAGTTTGAAATACACCAACCTTAGTGAGAGCAGTACACTTTATCAGTAGTATTTTAAAAATCTAGTTTACAGTATGATATTATAGAATATTTTCTAAAGTCGAATATACAAGTCCTTAAGGTGATCCACCGGCTAAAATTCCAACGAAATCACACTCTCCTTATGCAGGTGGCGACAAGGTTGAGATTCCCGCTTAACGTCGGCCGCATGTTTCGATTTACGCAAAAAAACCATCACAAAAATGCATGTTTTATTCTATTCTGTAAAGTTCAGACATAATTATTAAAATGTTTTATGGTCATATTCTAAAAAACTTAATTTACCACAATGAACAATATGACAATATCTGAAAAGGGGTGCGTAAGTAGGAGATTTTGCGCTTTAAACATTTTTTTAATGTCTGATACTTTATTTTTTTCTAAGCTTATAAAAAGACACCAAAAGATGCCCGGTTAAACGAAAGGCCAAGATGTGTTCTACTTGCAGTTTTTAATTAAATCATCTATGATATTTCTAGGCCATCAAATTCTCAAACCGAAAACTGCATCGCCTTAAAGGTTATATAATCTTTTTGTTTCAGGATTCCGGGGTTTCCCTCCCGAGATCTACGAGCGCAGCAAGATAAGGTACGGCCGCCACAAGCCGCTGTACAGCGCCATCCTCGGCACAGATGTCAATACCAGGTTTAGTTTCCAGGATGAGGAGGATGACCATCACAACTACTCTGACTTCGAGGACAACTGCCAGACCTTCAATCAGGAGCTGGAGGCGAGCATCGTCAATCGACTGAATGAGAAACACGTATCGGAGAAAGTAAGTTCAAACTATTATGCGTTATGAAAGTATAAAGCATAAGGAGATGGTCTGCATGACACTCTCATATCAGGCCAAAGGCCCATTGTGCTATCTCCCATATTTTACTTTATTCCCTTAACATTTGCAATTAATAACCGGGGGCCCTAACTTGAAAGTCAACATCGACACGACAATTACAGTTGACAGAATGCCTCAGTATAATGCATTTTAATTTTCACAAGTAACATTTAATTAAATTATCCAATCTCGCCTTACTCCAGTCTCGAGAGCAAGTGGATACCCGTCTACGCGTGGAGGAGTGGCACGCTTCCATCCGCGCGAACCTCGCACGCGCGGAGCGCCGCAAAGACTTCGATGTCAAATTTTACCAGAACAACGTGCTGACGACCTTTCGAAGTGGGGTCGGCTCACCCATACTGAACTTCAGCGATGTGGTGAGAAAGAAACCTAAAGAAGACATCGCCAGGTTCTTTCTCTCCACACTGATGTTGGTAAGTTAAAATAATTAATTAGCTCTGTGATATCATGCAAGAGTTCCAACTGCCTGAAGTCAATGAGATTATGGCATCCCCCTCCAATTTGAGGAATGTTCTGAGCCTGAAAGAAGTGGAACATTGAGAAGTATCTGGCTTTTCAATCAGGTCACTAAACATAGCTAAGGCAGCGGCGCAGTCCATAGAAGCTGTAGAACTGTGTATATCTCATGGAAAGCTAAAGAAGAATTCATTCCGATAAATTAATGAAAAAAATTAGTCAATTATCAGAATTCATCTTACTTCTTTTTTTTCTTGACGTATGCACAACTTTGTAGTCTCTTTAGCAGTGATGCACAACCCACAGCCAGCCCGCATCCACCCCGCGAGCCCACTTCGTGAGGCCTGCGAGCCTTTTCATGCGAACAACACCACCAACTTGATCGGTCAGTGGCCGAGTTGGCATCGCGTTTGGGTCTCACCCAGGCGTCGTGAGTTCAATTCCTCGGCTGGCTAAGTCCTCCATTATGACACAAGCAACATCTTCCGCTTACTGTAATGGTAGTAGGAGATTTTCAAATTTTGTCAGGTTATTCGTAACCAGGGAATATTTGTCTTTCTTTTTAAATTTAGAAATTAAATTAACTTTGCTAAATAAAAGTAATCAGCATTAATTTATTGGTTTGTCCTTGGCATAGAATTTTTTTTGGCGCTTTCTCTGTACGCATTGTAATTGATATTTTTAATGGGTTCCATTTTATAGGGGTACACGACGTTGTTTTTGAATACATGATAGGAAGTGCAGAAATGGGCGGTCCGTTTGATAGATTCGCCTATCTTAACAAACGGACTGTAATCTTTGGAGCACAAACGTCAGGTGGGAATGCTGTCCTTGTTCTACCATATTTTAATGGAAGATGCTCTGAGGAACTAGCGTCATTGATACTTTCGGCACCGGTGCATAGTCAGGAAACACCCCAAACGCACGCCCAACATTTGCACACGGTTGACATTTGTCACATGAGAATGAGTCGCTTCTACGACTCAACTTCAACAGCCCGACTGTGGAATGATCTACCGGCCTCTGTGTTTCCTCCATCCTACAACATGGGTCTCTTCAAGGCTCAAGTTCACTCCTTCCTATCCTCTTAAAGACCCTCCACATAGCATCCCCAAAGATGATATAGGCCTTGAGTGAAATTATTTTCCTCAGGGCCTCCTGTGTGGAATTACTGTAAAAAGAAAAGAAAGTAAAAAAAAAACATATTTCAAAATTTCTGGGTGTTATGATCAAAATATCAACGGTTTCCGTTTTGTTTTACAAAATATGAAAGGGTATTGTCACAAATTTGTCTGTCTTCAATATTTTGATAGTTTTTTCATGTTCTTTAAATTTTTTGATTGATTAAAATCGACCGCATTTATTGTTTTGACCTCCGGGAGGTGGAAAATGTATAGACTATGCTGCACTTTTTATGTGCATTTTATGATTGCTTTATTAAATGGTTACCGTTTCACAAAATGTAAAAGGTTACCTGACCAAATTTTATATTTGAAAATCGTGATTATAATGTTTGACACGGCATCTATGGGTCCCCATTCATGACCGCTTCATTTGGAGCCGCTCCGATGGAGTCACGCCAAATCTGTTCGGAAATAGGAAAATCCTATGCAATGTGCGTGGGCCACGAACGGGGACCCTAAAGATTTGGCATTAAGTTATTATGAAGTGTGATACTTTTGGTACGTACCTAGTAATTTTTTCGTTTGTAATAGATATTATCGCAGGAAAGCAATACTGCTGTAACCACCACTACCCATGAAAATGCTCTGTATACACCATTCCACGGGTTTTTTTTTTCTGCGTCGATCTATCTGGGTCCCCTGACTCTACAATGAAAAATAAGACCTGCACGACGTTGGATAAACTCTTCGTTATGTCAATATTATTTTTTTAAATTGATATAATAAGCCTCAAAGTCCTGCGTTTTTTTGTATTTCCTTGGCTGTTACAACAATATTGCTTTCCTGCGACGATATGTATCTGCTGGCTCTAGACAGTTGGGATGTTTGTACGGTGTTTAAATAAAAAAAATAAAAATCCCCACTAGCAACACCACCTACTGCAAAGTTAAGTATGTCAAGCCGTAGGTACCCTACCCGTGAACATATTGAAAATTGATAAATTGGCCCTCTGGCTAAAAAGGTTGTGCATCACTGCTTTATAGACTGCACACACCCCTGAATTTAAGTTATTTCCACTTTAGAATTTGAATGTTATTCTCTCACCGAGACAATGCAGAGATGATCTTCAACTCTATCTTTATATATCTGTAACTAAAAGATAAATTGAATTATGTTTTTTTAACTCAGCTTGTCTTTTTCAGGCCAACACTGGAAATTTGGAGATAATTAAAACAGATCCGGAAGGCTGCAATGATTTTAAACTGCATCTCCTGTCGATGGATATCCGCGACATGGACGATGATGTATTCTAAAAATAATAATATCACGAATCCTCGGGATACGACTTCTTCGTTTCATGACCATCCATTGGACAGTAGTGATTAGGCATAATCAAGATATTCATTCAGAAACTATTAAACTCGTTAAATACAGTTTAGTGGAATTGATCAAATAAAAATTTGACAAAACAGCATCAAAACATTGAAAAAAAAGGAATAAAAAAATTTAAATTGCCGTTTTCGTCATTGATCAATTCAATTATTTCAGTGTTTCGGGATTGAATGTTTCGATTATCTTAATTTTTTGATTGTGCCCGCTCTGCGACCTCGGTCAGTGTAACAATACTTCTCTCCTGTACATATGTGATATGTATACTTAACTAACGTAAACCTCACTAAGCAAATCCTCTTGCTCTCGTTGGACTAGTCAGTGAAATCTGTTCCACGGATTTCTTGCAATTGAAAAAGTTATTACAAAAAAGGTGAATATATAAAAAATATATGTTTTTAATAATTTAATACTGCTGGGCTGTGCCTAGTAAAATAATAAATAATGTGTATAAACAACACGAATACTGCAACTTTCTGTGTACGTGAAATATATAAAGTATTCTAAAGTTTGTGTGGCGTTGTATCTTCTCTATATGAATACATTCAATAAAAACCCGGCGCTGTTTATAATGTAAGCTAACAATTGATCATGTATTTTAAGGTACATTTACTTTATCCGATATTATTCATTGAAAAACATTGTACTTTTTACAAAAAAAAAAAACTCTTTTTTTTTACAGTTTAACCTTATAACCTGTTAACGATATTTTTAATTTTACTTTGGTATTTTTAATGGTTTTTGTGTGTTTATTTTATAAGCCTCGTAAAGCAGGTTTAGGTTTTTGATATTTTTAAATTGATATTTTCTTTTTAAATCACCGTACTTCTATTATCGAATAATATGATAAATCGTTAAAAACTCAAAACGTGAATTAAGTCTGGGAGAGAATGATGGATAATAATGTGTTTAACATTGACGGATAAAATTAAACAACAATAATTAATGCAATTTTATAGCAGATTTCATTTCATTATCGCAATAACCATTAACTTCCAAAGATATTTTTTTATTTTTACCAAAGATGACTTGTCGTGTAAAAAAAACAATACTTTTCACGTCCGTAATGCAGTGAAAATATTTCAAATTTACATGTAAAAAAATAATACTTTATTTTGCATTTCATAAATAATATTTAAACATTTTATTTCGATTCTTTTGATGCATATTTATGTTTTTTACGTAATACAGAATGTTTTTTGAATGGATATAAGGCACTCCTTTGTGCTTTTCCATAAGGAAACCTTTGGTCCAAGTATTTGTCTCGACGAGAATAATTATATAAAATAAGTGAAATGGTTTGTGTGAATTCAGGGATAAAATGTTTCTTTTCAATATGTGTAAGTGCAACAATATTTCAATTGTATCATTATATAGCATAGATTCGATAATCCGAAACGACAATGAGATGGCTATAGAATAGAATTTAGAAACAGAATGCATACATTTTTAATTTTGAGTTGGTTTTGCTTCGGTTATCGGGGTTATACTGTATAATATTTATGTTAGAAGAAAACCTAGACATAATTTGTAAACCCAAATCATAATAGTGAAACTCTCTTGAGAAGTTTTGTGTTTTTCAGTCCCTTCAAGACTGAATTTTAAAAATATCCCAATTTATCCCACATATTGGAAAACTTTATAAGAGAGTTTCACTGTATTAATGTTATATTGACAAGGTTCCATTACTGAATGTTTAAGAATACATACGTGTGCATATATTAATACTTTGTATGTGGGTGGAATTATGACCTTTAATACGAGCATAGCAGGTCTAAATGAGTATATTATTACTGTTTTCGATTTTATACAGAGACTAGTGTTGACACTTAATAAAAAAAGTTTTTCAATTACAATGCAATCCACAAAGTCATAAACATTACACATTTATATTTATGCAATTTAGAAATGTGATATAAAAGTTTCAACAGCAATGCAATCAATGTCATAAATGTGGAGAGTGTGTTCGGTTTCAAAAACCTTTTGTAAACATACGAGTTGTCCTCAGACCCAAAGTCGTCAAAACAATGATGAAAAATACAAATAAACACCGTACTGTGTTTTAATAGACAAAGATTTAAATTCATTACCCACTGTACTTGTGCATTCGCGAAAAGGTGATCGCTGGATCACTCTATCTACATACAAAACGCTGAGGACTATAATATCTGTCTCCCACATACAAAGTGTTGAGCTCTGGGTGAACAGCTGTCTACAGATCATCCTATTTCATCCATTCTAGCTGAAGCAACTATGTTAGAAGGCTCGGCCGTACGACCGTCCTTTCCTTAAGCCAAGTCTGTAGGCAGCTTAATTCTGTTTCTGAATATGTATATCTTTCTCTAGAAATAATGTCAATGGTTGTGATCTTATTTTAGCGAGATGGAAAAATTATCCTGATTTTTGATAAATAATCATTTATGTTATTGTGTGATTAAAAACATAAGATAACTTTTTTCTTGTTTTACCCTGCTACTACAGACATCTTCCAACTGTTACATTTTTAACTTTAGAATATTTTTATGAACATATATAATTTAGAATAGCAAGATCCTATTAAATTTCTCAATATTTTTCCAATGTCCAGAATATGAAAATAAATGATTTGTAGTCTAAGACTTTTGCTTTAGCTAACGCAAGTTAAATCGGCCGTAAACAACACATTTTGACGGTTTGGTAGTCCGTATCGCACTAACAAGCTAAAGTTTACGTTAAGAGAAATCTGTAATGCAGACGCATTGAAAGATGAAGTTTTTTTTACATTAGGCATTATTTTCGCAAACTCCTGCATAACTAGTTAAACATGTAACATTTTTTTTATTTATAACGGCTGAAATGTGGAACATCTATCTACTTTCTCATCTATCGCAAATCAAAACACATGTATAGATATTGCAGACTCATTTAAAATGTACCCAATTAATCTTATGAATAAATATTATAATCTTATTCATTGGTATTGTGTGGAAAAAAGATACATAATATAGAGTTTTTAATCGTACAATTACAATAAAATCCCTCACCAATTTAATAGTTTCAAAAATAAAAATAAAACTATGACAATATTTTAATTTTATAATAAAAAGTGTCATTACAATGCTTCGGTAATAAGTTGCCGGTTTGGTGGGATGGTTTCCACGATAAGCAAATATTCCATACCTCCTACAATACGTGCATATATCAATGCATACAAAATGCCCATTGTTCCATATGGTTGACTCCAGCCATCACGTACTTGAGGTGAACGCTCACAAAATTATTATCATTATTATCATCATCATCATCATCATCATCATCATCACCGTATATTCAACATCGCCCCATAAGTCATCCATCCCGAAATGCTATTCGACTGAGGTAATAAACATGCATCGATAGAATTAAAATCAGATTTTTTCAATACAAGAGGTTTATCCTACAATGATAACGGTTTCACCGCCCATCTCAAATGCCTCCCATTTGCGTAAAATCTCTGCAAATTTTTGTCTTTCCTATAAAACAGTAAAATGTGAAGAATTTTCATCAACAGTATACATACGTACATTGTTTTCACCGTGAAGGTTATTGAGCTTCGGTTAATGATATTACTTCAACTCTAAGCCACCCCGACTGAACGCAATTTGTAACTCAAGCATTACATTGATATTACACAAGTAAAAATTTCTTTCCGTCCTCTTCTTGTTTTAAGAAAAAATTGTATTTTGTAAATTATCTCAATTCATATCCAATATAAATTTATTGATTACAGGAAAATGTACAAATTTTTTTTATGAAAAATCTATTATGTCAATTATGATACAAAGTAGATCTTGTATATTTGTTTTAGCAAGACATTTTTGAATCCCGTTTTGATGATATTTATCTATAGTACGAAGAACAAAGCTATATAAAATTATATCCCCGTTAATTTTCATTTTAGAATGTGATATTAGAGCTGCATCCGTTTAGTAAAAGCCCTAAATAATATTAAATGTTTTTTAGTCACTGTAAAGCATTTCTGTTTTGTAATTATTGTTGATAGCTCACTGTATTTTAAGTGGTTGGAATATGAATATATATATATATATATATATATTCCAACCACATATTTATGTTTAACTTTTAGTGCGCCGAAATTACCCATCGGATACGCAAAATTTGTATTCGTTGAACGCCTGCGTTACCGATCGCCAATGTCAAAAATCATTTCTCTGAATATAAGTACCTATTCTGGGAAAACTGCTAATAGTAGATATGTACAGTTTCTTATAAATATATAAACACATTATCCGGTAAGACGGTACGATTTACAAAACATTACGAAAGTTATTATGAAAATAGACTCAGGTGTGCAAATTAACCCTCGACACACTACGGAAGTATTAGATTGCAGGAGCACGGCGTTCCAAAGGTTAAATTACTCATATTGGTATTATTCAATGAAAAGACATTCATAATTTTCAATCTTTATTCTTTCGTATCCGAATGGATATATTTATTTTATTTAATTTGTGAACTTTTCAACATTTTAAAAATTGAAAACAAGGAATCTGAGTAGTTCATATTTGGTTTTAAAAAGCTTCTTTTTCTAGTCAATGACAACTGCCATGACAGCACTGGCTACTATTGGGGACTCTTTCCAAGCTTTTACTGGCTAGAAACAGACAACAGAAGCTTTTTTACCTGATATGAACAGAGTAAAATTTGTTTTTAAACCCTTAACATTTTTGTATTGCTATTAAAATTACTACAAAATAACAATGCATTATCCAGTGAATAAATTTTTTTCAATATATGTCAGTTTGTATATTCAACATAATAATAATAATAATACTTGGATGATTTATATAGCGCCGTTTTTGTGAAAAATCACCTCAAGGGCGCTGTGTAATGAAAAAACAAAAAAAAAGTTTTGCCAAGGGGGAGGTTGCATAAAGCATTTACCTAAAATCACATGTAGATTCGATACTTTCTTTTAAATAAGAAAAAAAAATCATATTGAAACCGATCTTTAAAAACTTTATTTTTTTTTGCATAATATGTATGCGACTTTGGGTGAAGTGCTTGCTATTCACGGGTGTTAGTTTCTTCATATAGAAAATGATTACCTGATTCATTCTACCTGATCTTTGTTTTATTTAGTTTTATGTATGTAACAGTATTATGAAATTCTTCGTAAAGAATTAAAAATTAAAAAATTAATCAAAACAAAGCATACTGAACATAATATTTCAATTAATTTATTACTTTTGATATTTTTTCCCTCGTCAGTTTTTGTCAACATTTCCTTTGTTTTGTGTAATTTTTTTTCTGAACTGCATCTTTCTTTATGTAAATTTACATAATTTCTTAAACTTTTCCATGCTTTTAAAACCTTCTTTTTATCGAAATATAAATGTTAACTGTCGTTTATTTCGTTGCCCCAAAAGCAAAAGGGCACTTGTACAAAAATTGATCTTTGAGTACAATGCCTTTCAACTGTTTCCGGAGCAAAAATAAATCACGTGTTGGTTGTTTTTCATTATTTTTAAGTGTGATGTATTTCAGATTGAAATACAGTTTTCTTATAAATCAACAAATGACGAAGCAAACTACATTCATAAATCCAACCTGTTGAAATCGCACAAATGCCACTTTTCTTTTGGAGTGACGATTTACGTAAGTACACCTGTTTTCAAGTTTAGTGAAGTAAAATGATTTACCTTAATACAATAAAATTTCTTTTTATACAAGGTGTCCGGGGTAAAGGGTAGTAACTTCGGGAGGTGATTCTACAATCTACATGATAGTACAAGTAAAAAAGATGGAACAACTGATTCAAAATTCAAAACTTTTAAGGTAGTTTTCAGATAAAAATGTTTAAATTGTTTGTATGGAAAAAAACATTGGAATTTCGAATAAAGTTATTTATCTTTTTTACTTGTACCATCACGTAGAATCACCCCCCACTGTATATTTTTAATTCAACCTACGTATTTTTCCACTTTTTTTATGTTAAGGTGCACTGTCTGTTTTTTATTATAATTTTTTAAAACGATTAGCTTCAAATTCTCCTTTGGTGCTTTTTAATACTGTTAGAAATATTAAATTTATTATAGTGGCATAATTTTTTTTGGATAAAAATAAATTCGATTTTTGAAAATTAGATATATCTGGGTGCAAAAAAATGTTTTTTTTTTTAATCAAAGTATGTTGGATTTTTTAATACAGTGGAAAATGAGAATCGGCCACTTATTGAAAGGAACCAATTCAGTACAATTTAAAATATATATATTAATTGATAAACTAAAGTTCTTAAAAACTTAAGACAAGATTTTTGTGCATAGCGCAAAGGGTAACAATTATTTTTATAAACAATAATTATTAGCCTGAAACACTCATCCAAATTGAAAAAAACCTTTCCGAGCAAAGATAAATGTCGCCGACAGGACTCGAACCCGACGTAGCTCAATGGTAGAGCATCTGACCGGCAATCAGAAGGGTGCGGGTTCGAGTCCTGTCGGCGTCATTTATCTTTGCTCGGAAAGGTTTTTTTCAATTTGGATGAGTGTTTCAGGCTAATAATTATTGTTTATAAAAATAATTAAAAAATATATATTTATAAGTTTAATATGGCAATATGGTAAACACTATATTAATGAAAAAAATCATTTTTAGTTTTATATACCCACACGTTGAGGCGGCTTATTCACAATATTATTGTTATTTCCGAACGCCTCTGTATAACTTTTTATTTTATTTTTGTCAGACATTATTAATATTTATGGAAATTTTACTCTTTCATAATGTAAATATATCATGTAAATAAGAGTATATTTTTCATAAAAGATAGGGTGTATAATATGTTAGATATAGAAGTTTATTGAAAGAATAAATACATAAATTAATGAATATTTGTTATTTTCTCATTACAATATATATTTCCCCTCCGTCCGAAATAACTATTGTCGGAAGTGACATTACTCCAAAGACACGTATCAAACTACTTGGTGTCAATCTGGATGCTGATTTTTCCCTTAAAACTCAAGTGAACAGAACTGTAAGCACAGGGTTCTTCCAATTAAAGCAAATTAAATCAGTGCGAAAAAATCTGCCATCGGAGGCAACTAAATTGCTAGTTAATTCATATGTTGTTTCATGTCTAGATTACTGCAACGGAACATATGCCAGTCTCCCCAACTATCAATTAACAAATTACAATTCGTTTTTAACGCTGCAGCAAGGCTTATTACCAGCTCCCATATAAAAATAAACTAAATACTCCCATATTTCAGTGCATCTCAAAAATCTTCACTGGCTCAAATGTCCTGAAAGAATTCAGTTCAAGCTTTGCTGGATGGTATCTAAACCAATTAACGGGATAGCTCCGGCTTACCTATCGGAACTGTGCATCCCTGAAATTTCTATTTCACGACAGTCAACTCTTAGATCAGCGATCGGAAGGGTGAAGGAACCAAAACGCACACCAGATACTAAGTTTGGTGAGCAAGCTTTCAGCGTATCAGGCCCTAATGCCTGGAATAAATTGCCACACGATTTAAGATTAATTAAAGACTCGACAGAATTCAGAGCGAAACTTAAAACTCATCTCTTCGGAAAGTTATCCATGAACGGTACAGTTGCATGCCCAATGTACATAGCGAAGCTAGCCGTTAGTATCTACCTAAAGTCACGAAGAGAATTTTTTTTTTACTTTTCATAGTCTGCAACATTGTAAATAACTAAATATTTGTTAATGTAAATAATTATTATCGAAAATTTCAGTTAAACCGGGGTAGAATATATTTTGGCATTTAAAAAAATCTGTTCTCCAATCCTAAAATCTAACAAAAAAATACATTAATATTTAATACAAATACCAACTCTTCTTTTGCCAATAACCTTCTAATAAATATAATAGACAAATAGGATTTAAACAGTAACTGCAACATCATGCAACGAGTGTTTTCTAATAATTTAAGCTAAAACTTTATAATTTAAGATGTTATTCTCAAGTGACCTGCCAGCTGCGGGTAAGTATGTTTCTGTATCTGTTTGTACATAATAAGATAAATCCTAGCAATTAATATTTGTACAACGCCCTTGAGGTGATTTTTCACAAAAACGGCACTATACAAATCATCCAATTATTATGATTATTATACAGCATCCTCAAAGACGAAATTATTGTCATATATATATTTATATTATTATTGTCCTGAGAGAAATTATTTTCCTCGGAGCCTCCTGTGTGGAGTGTTTGTGAAAAAAGTTTTTGAAAGACTGGTACCTACCTACCGCTTGTTGTAGATTGACACCACCCTGGGGAGTAATGTAGCGGCTACTTCTTCTGGTGTCTATCAGAGGTTGTCTACCGTCAAGGCAAGCTTCACCCAGTAGGATGCACTCAAGTAAATACCAGTTATGTAGATTTCCAAGCCATGAAGTGTTGCTTCTTCTCGGTTTTATGTTTGTTTTTTTATTATTACATTAAAGTATATACAGTGAACTCGGTTAAGAAGTTCCCACTTAAGAAGCTTTCATACTTAAGAAATTTAGTTTCTTCAGTCCCTTGAAGACTGAATTTGAAAAATGGCCCATTTTATCCCACATATAAGGTTTTCCAGCATAAGTTTTTTTTTCCGGTCCCTTGAAAAACTTCCTGGTTAAACGAAATGTGATACGCACTCGCAGACGGCGCTAACACAAATATTTGAGAAAAAAGACTTAGCACTTAATCCTTCTAAATATTGAGATGAATTGCTTGTTGGCGGGTGTATGTATGGAATATGAAAAGGAATAAATTTTTATTGCAGATTTAAAGCTCACATACTTCAAGAAACATAAAAATATTGTATATAATAATATATTTTATTTTTACAAGTTTCTTGAGGGACGTGAACTTTAAATCTACAATAAAAATGAATTCCTTTTCATATTCCATATGTAAAAAATGCCAACAAATAATTCATTTCAATATTTAAAAGCATTAAGTCCTAAGTGTTTTTTTTCTAAAATATGAATTAGTGCCATCTGTGAGCATGTATTACATTTCATTTCGCCTTAAGAGAGTTTCACTGTAGTATTATATTAATAGAATTACACATCAGTTGTTTTTGGGTGCTTTGAAATATCCCTAAACTGCTTCAACATATTCAAGGTAGAATTCTGCATAAAAAAAGAGTGCTATTGCAGAGGGAAGACATCCAGTGGGCCGCTCCAGACACAGGTGGGAGAAGCAACTCCAGAGGCTGTGCCGGGTGAGGCTGGACATATCATACTACGGATGCCATTGACGTAGCACAGGACAGGGACGCTTGAAGGCGCCTTGTCGATGCAACGGGTCCCCGACCCGAGTAGGACAAGGGGAAGAAGATGTATGTATGCTTCAACAGTATTATAATATTATGGTCTAAGAATGTCAAACTTTACATCTAGACCACGGGTCAGGGAACCCGGGGGGGATTGCCCTGCCACTCATTATTAGGATAACCAGGTTAATGAACCTAATAAAGAAAATGTTATTCAAATTCAGGCAGATGAAAATGACAGTGAATCATCAATGGGGTTTCTGATTTTTTTTTTAAATAACGGGTTATAAACTACTACCCGGGCGCTCTCGTAGCAGCCGGCATCTTTTTATAAGCGCTCCAGTTTATCTGGGAAATATTGCTAAGTTCTTAATTTTTCCGGTGTTAAAATAGCGTAAAATAACCGCAATAATTTATAGGTTACATTTATAAAAATCATATAATTTTAGTGTGGCCGTTTCGAGCTTAAATCAAGTTTATAATAAAAAATCAAATAAAAACCCAAACATTTTAAGTTCAAATCTGCCACGTTGTTCTAAATTAACCCAAAAAGCATCGGTCATCGGTCGTAGGCGTTCGCCACATGTGCTTGTTAAAAGACCTTTGCCTGTTAAAAGCCTAGGGAAGTGCCCAAAGTGAAGGGATGATTTACAATGTTATTCTTTGAACTATGGTGATTGTAAACAATATCGTTTACGACCGGGCTACACAACGCAAACTTAATAGTGAATGTGTTATTTTGGACCATTTAATAGCTGCAAAAAGATATCGTTGTATAACCTTGAACGTTGTACCACAACCGCAACCCGTGAAATTAGATTTCGTGGCTGCCGAGAAAGGCGCAATAGGAAAAGACATTTGACGAGAAGATCTTCTGCTGTCACGGCAACCTGAGTTCTGACCTCCAGTCTACAGAGCAGATCCGGTGTATCATGCGGCCCACGGACGTGCCCGACCAGGCTGCTCTGCGACCTGCTGTGGTCCGACCCCGATAAGGACACCACCGGCTGGGGCGAGAAATGGACGACACGCTGGTGTGCTCTTGCCAGATCCTGAAGCCGGCCGACAAGCGCTACCTGGCGTACTGGCAGACCAACACCAAGCGTCCTGTCAGGCCGCCCAGGGGCGTCACCAACAAAGACAAAGAAGATTGGATATGGATATGGGTCAGTTCCCCCGGCCCCCTTCCTCACCCGCCACCCAACTTCACATAACTCCTATCATTTGTATTAGCGTTTTGCAATATATCGTAAGGAATAAAGACAGTTAGCATTTTTTTTTCTTCTCAATTTAACATGTATGAAAACATAGATCAAGCCGTATTTAGTTTTGATAATTTAACTGCATCTCTTTATATGGTCTATAAATAATGTGTAATGATAGCCTGTCCAAAAAAAAATGTAATAGATGTAATATAGGAATAATGTAAGAATAGGAAGTAAGATTTGTACAGCACCCTTGAGGTGATTTTTCACAAAAACGGCGCTATAAAAATCATCCGATTATTATTATTACTATTGTTGAAAACGAAGAAGATTGTAAAGCTTGGGAAACTCATATACAGTTCGACAGTAAAATGTATACAAATAAAACATAGCCTATATATTTTTAGAAAATAATGTCACAAGAATTTCAAGCAAATTTTTGCAGTCATCAGCGCTGGTCTCGGAGGGTCGAGTAAGTAGGGAGATATATTAGATTGTTTTTTCGAGAGTCTGTTTTGAGGGGTAATGTTTTTGTGGTGAAGGGGTTGAAACAATAATCTGATAGTTGATATTTCTTGTATTTTAATCCCACACGGTGCAATTCTTCATTCATGATAAGTACAATAATTGGAACACATTCACTGAAATAAGATCTTAAAACTAATTAATTTTAGAATAATTACACATTGTTAAAATTACTCCAATAAAATTTATTTTAACTTATAAATACGTAGACAGTCTTCCCAAACAAATTATGTTCCCTAGCAAAGAAGGAAACAACAACCGTATCTTATTTTTAGCTGTATGAACCGTCCTTCTCATAGGTTTGATGAGCAAATATTAGCTTTAATGCAAGATAGGTAAATCCATTTGGTTAATTTTTAGCTAATTGTAAACACAGCGAACATTTTTTGCTTGAAAAAACTGTCCTCTTTGTAACTCCCTCCAACAGCCGACTATCCTAGGTACAAAACATTTTTATTTATTTATTTTGATTTTCATTATTCATTTTCGGGAAATCCAAAGTTAACATTTATTCATTTTGCACATGTATTGAGTAGCATACCAAAAACATAACCAATTATGGATTTCCTCCGTACCTAATGTGACATAAAAAATAAAAATAATTTAATCCAAAATAACCAAGTGGCTATATGTACATCGAATGAATGATTCTTAAACATATGGATTCCAATTGCTTCCATCTTCAGGGTGAAGACTATTAGTGATGAGTAAAACCACATCGACTACCCACCAGATGCCCAGACCTCCTAGAGTAAGCAACTTTCCCACAGCCGTACCAGTCTGTCCTAAACAAAACCTGTCCATTCCTAAGAATCCAAGAAGGATGCTGTAAATCAACGTCGTTGTGAAATACTGATCGGAATACTTGATACACGGAAATCCATCTTTCAAGAACGTTCTAGGTCCGAAGCACTCTATGTCTGGTAACACTGTACACTGTACTTTAGTTTTTTCAACATCTTCATATTTGGCGCCACCGAATTTGATGCAGCCGTGGCCTGCTTCTTCCTTCGCCGTCTTGTTGCCCTTGTGGTCGACTGGCAAGTCGCACTGGATGAACTGCATCGGCAGGAAGTTGCACTTGACGAGGGGGCCCGACGGTACGTACTCACTCTGCGGAGTGTCGGCCAGTAAGGTAGCATGGTTGATAGTCAAGTGGAAGATAATTAACAGCACTAAATAAACAATACGCATTTTGTTATTTTATTGGAATCATTTCATAAATGTTTGTTTGCCTATAAAAACGACAACTGTTGAAATAAAAAAAAAACATAGATTTGACATAAGCGTAGTCAAGAAAACTGTATTATTTTGACGTCTGTCGACCTTTATCTTTATCTATGGATCTACGCCATTGATATATCGCTCTCATCTATGCTTTGCTTTGAATCATAGATAAATAGATGTACCACTTTTCTTTGAGATAGACCATAGATATACCGCTCTCGTACAGACAGTGATCACTGGTGGAGCAAGTTTCTTATGACCCCTCTACTTAATGGGCCATAAGCTGGCCCACCACGGATGGCCCATAGTGTAGTGGGTATAGTGGCGATGGAAGGCTTATGGCGCAGCGCGATGGCGGGCGATGGCGCGAGATGGCCTTGTTGTCGGTTTTTCATCCACACATGGACAAAGGATGGTGGGCTGGCGATGGTGACTCCCCCTACACGTCGCAAACTGCTCAGTGTCCGCTTGAACGTGCTCCGGAGATGACGTCCAGAAACCACCAACTATCTAATATTATCACCACTTTATTTTTATTGTTTTTCATTATTTTAAGCATCTTCTTGTAACACTTTAGGAAACATTACTATGTAAACATATAATACACTCCGCTTCTCTACACAAGCATTTCTTAAAAGAGAAGTGTAGTATTGTAATGAATTAAATTGTATTTAATTTCAATAATGAAAAAAATAAAATTAAAAATAAATGAATTGAACATTGGAAAAAAAAACATTTGTACAGCGTCCTTGAGGTGATTTTCGCCAAAATAGCGCTATACAAATCATCAAAATATTATTATTATTATCATGTACCAAAACAGTATTCAATAGATATGAATACCAAAATATCATTTAATATCTCGGAACGGTCAGAATGCTAATATCTTTGAACCCGGTATCGATATATCCGATATGCGGCGGTATCATAATACGTATTTCTGTTACCAACATATTAGGTCATGGCCTAGTCTTCCAGTTTAGGTCTTAAAAAAGTTGGATGTAATATGAGCTATGGGCGCTTAAGGGGATTTTTTCGTAGTAATGACTTTTTTGGAACGCTGAAAAATTGTTTATCAGTTACGGATATGGATGTATTTTTGCACTTTGGTACAATGCACTTACAATAGTGACGAGGAGCTGACATTCTACAATGTTTCCTTCAATTAAAAACAATTAAATTTGAGTATAAAAGGTCTCGAAGTTTTGTTTGGATTGCATACAATATCGTTTACCGCCCATTGAACCGCCAATCTGACTACTCGTGTGAGGTCACACCCATCAAGCCATAGATATCATGCGTTTTGGTGGGCTTTAAAAAATTGAAACTTTAACAATTATTTTAACTATGAAAAAAAAAGTTTAAAAAAAAACTGTTAAATTAAGTTAGAACATCAACATTAATAAATAAACTTGGACTAGAGTTCCTTATTTGGATTCAAAAGAAACACAATCACTCAAGATGCTATTGCGAAAGTAACTAATTACCTATACACTTCATAGATTCTAATAAAAAATATCTTGGAATATTTATGGACCTAAAAAAGCCTTCGACAGTATATCACATGAATAACTAATATATAAATTAAGGGGTTGGAGTAAAAAATAATTTTTACAGATTATTTTCGTAGTCATTCTCTTATTCTCTGTGCTCAAAAATAAATAATCTAGTATGCTTTTACATTTACATAGAACACAAAACAAAGGGGCGTTACCGTACACATGTTTGTGTGCACACACAATGTTTTTGCTTTCGGTCACCGATGAAAAACATTCCCCTCGCGGGTGAAAGGAATGAAGGGTTTGTTTATTTTTTTCATAACCACTGCACTTGCACGTTTCTATCCCATGAGTCCGATATTTCGTCAGTCACAGCGTAAATCAGACGGGTTTTTAAAGTTATGTAAATTTGCTTATGTATCAATAAAAATAATAATTTATTTAACTATTATGTATTAGCTTATTTTGTATGATATTTTTAATTACGTTTATTGAAAGAACGTTATAAAGTTTCGTACAATACGGCATGTTTAAATATAAGTACAATATATGTTACATAATTATATAATTGTATAGTTTACATTAATCTACCTCACTATGTGAAACCTGTTCTCAGGTAGGTGACTGGATTTCCAAAAAATATATACATTTAAGTGTGATATTACGACAGATTAGGTATTGTTTAAATAAAATACTTAAAATGTTATATATTAAAATAGTAATGCTGGAATATATAAACATTAATTGAAAGGGAATTTCGAATATACTATGAGAGGTTAAAAGAGGTGACAAAATTAAATAAAGGAGGTAATGTGTAAAAGAAGTATTCTAAATACATTTTTTTGTTTGTTTGTTTGTTTGTTTGTTTTTTATTTTTTTTAATTAAATTAATTTTTCGATACATACATTTACCCGAACAACGTACAAAGGTTGTAAACATATATTTTTTTATATTAACATATATATATATACATCTGAACACATGTACATAAATCTAGGTGTAATGATATAAAACAAAAAATCCCACAGAGGCAAGGCCAATGCGTGAGTATACCTGTTATCAGTTAGTGGCAGTATATTCACTGGCTTATTTGTACGAAAAAGTTGTTTCTTAAGTTAGAGATTCACTTGGCTGACAGGGTGGAAGAATTATCATGAGAGTCAGAGGTACTTCCCTTTACTGATGGCTGTCCAGGTTCCAGTGGCGTTTTTGTATGCAGAGTCCTCGCGTTCGCACTAGGTATCCAAGTACCTCCGGATCGGGAGTAGGTACAAACGCGGCGATAATCAGAGGCCTGAGCGGTCTCCGGGGTTTGATCTCCGAAGGGCGAAGATCAGTATCAATCTTCCTGGGCAGAAGCGGGGGGATCACTCGCGGTACAGAGCCTGGGCGACTCTGCCGTAGATCTCCGAAGGGCGGAGATCGGACTTCCTTCTCGGATAGAAGCGTAAAACTTACTCGTCGTCAGAGGACCTGGGCGGTCTCTCCGAGGAGCGAGAATAGGAACCTTCCTGGCCGGAATTTTTAAGCCAACTCTCCTTCCTGCGCGGAAGACTGAACCCGACTGTGCTCTCGTCAGAGAGCCCTGTCGCCTGTCTACCTGTAGGTATATTTTTATTACCCGTATTGGTTGGCGGCCGCTCTGCAGGGCGGCTCATTTCCTTGAGGTCTTTATTGCTGTCCAATAAAATCTCAAAGGAATTGCCGACTTTCTAAAATAGTAATTAGGGTTGGTTTATTTTACGATGTAGTACTTTACAATAGGCTCGGCTAGCCTTTGTGCTAATTTATTTTATGGCCGGTCTAGTCTGGGAATTATTATTACCTGAAATGCACATTTTAGAAACTAAGTATGTCTGTGAATTTGGTCATTTCTTATAGGTATTACAAAAGGATATATCAAACTATTGAACCATAAATATAACACCCACGTTTGAAGTTTGAACCAAAATCAAAACATTTTGCATCTCGCCGTGAAAAGCTCACATATTTATTGATGTTTTGGCGAGATTCTCGCCAAAATAATCTCAATGTGAATGAGGCATTTATCTATGGTTAATGGTTAACCTGTCAAATGTTAGTAATAATAATATGGACTGCAGATAAATATTTTTTGTTCAATACTTTGAGAAATATTTCGCAGAGATGGATCTCGCAACATTATTTATTGTTGTCGCTATAATTTATGGGATTTTGTTCTTCTTTGATTCGTTTTTCAAGGTGCGTATTTCAAATTCGAATGATTGTAACCTATCAATAGCCGCATCGATGTTATTGGCTGTTTTTTTGTTTCAGAGCTGCATGCATTACCCTTACCTCGCTCTGTTGGAAGGAACTGGATTGAAGTTTGGATTTCTGCACATGTCATGGTATACTGCGGCGTTTAACAGGACTGTGTATAAATGGGGATCAAATTCGCCCAGATTCTTACAGCAATGGTTCAGCTTGGGCTGTTACACGACCCTCATTCTGCTGCCCGTCGCTGTCGGCATCGTCTTGAAGTCAGGCGCCGATTATCTCACACCGGATGATGGGAAGTATGTGAGGAAAGGACCCATCCTCGAATCAGCCATTCCGGGAGTAAACTTACCGGCAGAGGATCTTGGCTACTATCTCTTCTCACTTGTGTTAAGTAGTGTCATCCATGAGCTGGGACACGCTCTCGCCGCAGTGAGAGAAGACGTTCCTTTAATAAACTTTGGCTTCCATGTTGTATTCATCATACCAATTGCTTTTGTGGTGATGAGCACGGAGCAGTTGCACTCTTTAAGCCCTTGGAGGAAGTTAAGGGTTTACTCTGCAGGAATATGGCACAACACAGTGTTAGCCGTATTGGCTTATGTTTTATTCCTCGGAATTCCTGTTTTCTTTGGGTATACCTATCGAATTAACGAAGGAGTTCAAGTTATAGAAATATCTTCCAAGTCCCCATTGTTTGGCCCCAAGGGAGTCAATTACTTAGACACAATTACCCACATCAATGAGTGTCCTGTGAACAATAAGCTGGATTGGGAAGATTGCCTGATTGGGGTCCTTTCCCAACAGTGGGGAGTCTGTGTCTCTCCCGACTTTGTGCACAAGTATGATGAGTCAGTCCAGATCAAACACTCCAACAGCGGTCTGCTGGAATGCTGCGAGAAGAGTGATGGACAGAACCTGTGCTTCGAATACTTGGAACCTGCTCACGGCATCGTGGAGCTGCCGCAGCATATGTGTTTGCCCGTGAGACGGATAATTGAGAGTGATTTCGAAAAGTGTTATTTGACAGAAGGATTCAACTGTCCGATGGAGTACCACTGCGTGAAGCCGATACTTCAGAATACCACCAGTCTCATGGTCATCAAGCGGATGAATAAACCCGATGTTCTGTACATCGGCCACCCGTTCGATGTTCACCATACGGTCATTGTATCTCAGTACATTCCCAAATCCAAATTATTTCCGTCAAGCATTCCGGAAGGCTTTGAGAAAGCTATGAAGTACATCATTATGTTCTCAATCGGCCTCGCCGTAGTGAATGTCTTTCCTTGCTTTGTATTCGACGGGCAGTTCATAATTCAGACTTTTATTCATCTGATCTTCATATCCAAAATGAAGCCAAATAGTGTAAGAAATATGAGTTTTTGTATCACGCTGATCGGTACTATAATTTTGGTAATTGTGTTTTCGGCGATGTTGTGGAAGCAATTAGTATAATCCTAGCTTTCAAAGGAAGTAATCCTTCCGAAACTTCGTAGCGCAACAAGCATTGACGGTGGCCGGTGGCTTAGGTTAACTTTGTGTGGTTTTGAATAACAATTTATTAGTTTTACATTAATTTATACAATTTGACTAATGATTTGCATAAATTGACTTAAGTCACAACGTTACTAATGTAGACATCTGTGATAGTAGGTCTACATTTCAATCTGCTTACTCCCTATATTATAACTGTTTTTGATGTCACATCATTAGCAGGAAGAGTTTCTATGGTAATGAATTGTATTTTTTATGGATTATACGGCAATATCTCGCATGTTATGCCAATTCACAAGCATTTTTTTTTGGATTTCTGCAATTCCGATTAAAGCCATTCATTGTACAAGTCAATACAGTAACTGTATACGACTTTTCGTAATGATTAACTCATTATTCATTTAAGAGTGTATGTATTACCTCTCGCTGTGTCCGTGTGTTTGTAGTGCTATGTTAACTGGGTGTGCAGTTGGAAAAGCTCCTGAGTAGACAACTGGCTTTATTCCATCATTCAATTATGTGTAAATTGCTTTTATTCGCACTATCATATGAGCCGGGTGAAAACATTTGTTTTGAATAAATGTCATAGGGGGTTGAAAATTCAGAGATTTCCTAGTAACGGAAAGAACGCCTGGCAGTATAACTCTGAATTCCAGATTCTGGACGTCTGTCAACCAGCCTTTCCCCCGTATGAGAGAAAAAATATTTATTTGTACCAATGTTATTCAAATTCAAAGCGTTTGCATTTATGTATTTAAGTGTTTAGTCATGAAATGATAAAATTTTAGTTGTACTATCTTAAAATATTAAATTTTATTTCTCTCTTATAAAATAGCATGTAATCTTTCAGGTCATGTGCGATTATTGATAACAGCTATCATGCCCAATAAAAACTGGGATATATGCGCCTAAGCATTTATGTTAGATCTTAAATCAAACAAAGTTTGTTTCTTTGCCAAACTGAAAGTATTTGCCATCACAAATAATGTGTCCATTTTATCCCTTCTCCACACAAACCTAATTAGATGGCGTGGTATACTACTTAGATTATTGTATGGAAAATTGCGCAATAATAATTTCGACACTAAGTAACTCCTTTTTTTTATATTTACTTAATATTGTACAGAAGAAATTATTTTATAGTATAAGAAATTAAGAAATGATTTCTCGTTTGACAGATTGCACACCGATTTAGAGCCCTAGACTCATGGACTGGCTGACATTATATCAATTCACAGTTCGTGTAGAGTAGAACTTACTGTCAGTATCGTCCTGGAGAAATACCACTATTCAGATTTGAAGCTACGCTTAACCAAATGATGCAATGACCAAAATAGTCAGGTTTTCACAACCTTAAACTATTCCACCCCTTTCATATATATATATATATTTTTTTAAACATAACTCCACACAGGAGGTCCTGGGTAAAATAATTTCTTTCATGGCCTATATCATATTTGGGAATGCTGTGTTGAGGGTCTTTTTAAAGAAAGGGGAGGAAGTTTTAGGAAAGATAAAGGTATGAGGGGTGGGTAGGAACCTGGGGGTCAGTGTGTCCAGGAGTGACAAACATATTAATCAGAGAGATCAAAGGGTCTCCCTCAACCGGCCTTTCCTGACCAGGCCCACCATGTAATTGATTCGCAGACGCATTCACTGCCAAGATCTGGACGAACCTCACTCTTGTCACCTGGGGGTGAGGTTTGTCCAGGTTTTTTTCAGAACCCGGGCACCCCTGTTAAGTCACCAAACATAACGAACCACTCGGGGGTGTCCTATGGCAGAGGTGTTGGTTATCCAATAAATGGTTCCCAGGACGGCAATACCTATACTCGTCACCTAAATTGAAATCGCCATCCCTTTTTGCCTAACATTTCACAATATTGGGGGTGTCAGTCCCACAGTTGAAGTTTATGTATAGTCATCACATTAAAAAAGCAATTTGGCACTCGATTTTTTCCAAATACATAAAAATAAAAAAAATACACACTAGTCAGTCGATATTAATTTTCACTGTTATTTATTTCCTAGATTATAACAACTGAATCCTTGCTAGCATAAAATTAACACCTAATTTGATTAATCGATTAGATTGTTTTCACATTAGATTCAAATTCTGTACCAAAAGACATCTTACCAAGTATCAAAGTTCATTATGACAGGTATGAAGTCATTTATGAAATGCGTATCAAATTTAACAACCAACGCTCTCGATGCCATTATTGAGAGAGTGCAAATTACCGTCCTTGATGTAAGCGCATATCTTTGCCTCTTCAGTAATTGACTAAAGCAATATGCGGTTTGGTTGTATTTGTTCTGTAGCGTATGAGTATTCGTTTCATTTGTGAATTAAAATAATTAACTTAAGCTAGATACTATTTATTTGAAATAAATGGAAATAATTATTGTATTGTAATACAAAAGCTTTTAAAATAACTTTTCTTAAGTAACTACATATATGAATTGCTTTTCTCTTTTTTGAAGAAGTGTTGGGACTATAGTCAAGTTCTCAGCGTGAGATTTGAACCCTGGTTGACAGGGTGACCGTTGAGTGTATTGACCTCCAATTCAGTCATGCCTTTTTTGAATTTATATTTATTATTTTTTTAAGATTATTACAGTTTCTAACATTTCAAACAACTTGTATTTCTATTACAGTGTTTTAAGCATTTTTAAACTGTCTAAAGTGATGATCATCGTTTTAATGAGAAATGGTTGTATTTTCCTAAATCATTTTTTCTTTGGTTGCATGGAGTGATTTATTTTCATAATGGTCACATGATTAGTTACATTTATTGAATTATGTTCTTTCCAATTTTCTGATCTCATTGTGATATTTCTTCCCTTTCCAAGTCTCCACTTGTTTTATATAATAATCTTATTATAAGTAGACTGTTCATCATATTGTTTCTTTAACATCTGTTACCACAATGTGACATCAACCAGATTTATATACAATGCACAAGCGTAGAAACTCATATTTAATGCACCTTAAAAAATAATCTTTCTGTATTTAAATAGAAGATTTTGTCTGATGTTTCTTACAAAATTGCTATTTTTCTTTCTATTTCATGTATTTTATCCAATCATTTTGAAAAAAACTTTATAAAAAATAATATTTTCCAAAAATATCCAAGTAGAGTAGAGTAGATGGGAACATTAATTTTGGTAAAAATGTTGCATTATTCCCAATATTGGACCCCATACACTGATACATTTGGTGATTAACACCTAAAATATTAGTAGGTATATTGTAATTATTATTATTATTCCTTGAACATAAACCAACCTTGTAGCTTTTATTTCACTAGAGCAATAATAACAGGCATTTCAACAACATCCCAGTTCTGGAAGAAATAACATATTTACTGACTTAACATTTTCTTCCGGAACAAGGATTAAATAATACCGTTGAAGATTATGGGATATTTCTAAGCTGCAAATAGAATATAAGATTCCACCTGCAATAGTTAATCTTTCACAAATAGAGAAGAATTATTATCATTATAGAAATGTAAAGTAATTGAATTAATATTGTTTATTGCCATTAAGTAAGTTAAATCTAATCATATTCATGATACTTAAGAGAGTATGTATTATATAATAGTAATGTTAGTTAAAATTAAATCACAATGATGTTTGTATACCTATTTAATTTTAATGTTTTTTGTACAATTTTAATAAATAATTATTTACACATATCTAAACTAGTTTTTAATTCGTTCATCGCTTGCTGGCCGTGTTTCATCATCATTTTGATGACCAGTTCATCGGTGTGGTGTTTGTTATTTTGAAAGTCTGTCCGTGCCCAAAGCCGGAGTTCCGCTCGGCTTTTCTCGTCTGGCACTTCTCTGATTGTTCTTAAAATTTGTCGGTAAAGCTTCTTGACTTCGGCTCTGAGCAAAAACTGAAAAAAACAGATAAAATGTGAAATAATAACGCTGCTGCTGCCTTATGACATTCAGACAAAAGTCACAAACATAGTTTAGAGATATTGTAATATGAAAGATTTAAGACAAAGGATAAATTCGGTTGAAATAAACTAAAATGCTTGTTCTACACTCTCGGCGAGACTACCCGAGGGGACCAGAACATGAGATCGAAAACACTTTTCTGTCACCTTGATGGCGTTCAGTCCCTGTCAGTTTTGGACACGAGACACAATATCGGACACAGCCACTACATTAAATCTGATTTTCTCTTCGTCTCTAAGCATTTGGAATGCGATATATCAAAACGGTAATTAATTACCGTTTTGATATATCTGACCTGGGACCTGGATGAGGTCGATTATGTCTACTGGCTTTTCTATGAACAAACTGCCGGAATAGTGGTGAACTAATTGCAGATAATGTCAATGATCTGCAAAGAATAGTGGAAATATAACGAAACAAATAACAAATATGGACTTCTCCAAAACTAGGTTTTTAGTAACTTCGAAAAATCTCGCAAACCCGTTGAAAAACTGTGGCTGGATTAGATGAAAGTAGGTAAAAACAACAATGGTTAGGGAAGAAAATAATGTAATCAAAATGTTGAATTTCAAACCTGTTTTAAATTCAACGCAGTTCCTGGTAATGTATTCATGTTTCCTATGGACTTAAGTTAATCTGTAGGGAAGATTTAATTCAAACTAAAGCTGTGTAAGTTTGTTCTTCATTCATTATCTTCACTAAACTATTATAAACATTACTACGCAAGTTAGGTTATGTAATGTGACAATGAACTGTCAAAAATCAAAACAATTCATGGTAAAAAGTTGACAGCATGTCTCAATAGATGTCACTAGTGGTTAATAAATTTGTGGGTTATTTTGGCAGTATATCAAACCCACTAGGTACTATTTTTTCACATTGTTTTTCTGGGAGCTTGTTCATAGTAGCACTGGGCGAAGCGGCTCAGTTTAGCGAGCCGGATCACCAAATCATCTCTCTGTAATGTTCCGGATCGGTGAACCGGCTCGATTGAACGACGGCTCGCGTCCCCCCGCACCAAGCCTTTACCCCGCTCCATCGGTCCGCCTAAATATTTTTAAATATTTCAGGCCTGCAAACGGAATCCCAATGTTATCGGGATTCCCCTTTCGATCAAACGCTCACCCAACATGACATCATCAAAACTATCCGATGTTTTGTTTCTAAATTATAATCTATAAAAAAGTATTTTTGTTAATTTGTTGTTATTTTTGTTATTCATTAAAAATCAAATCAGCGTGTCGTGTTAACTATCGAGAACAATAAACAAACTAAAAGAACAATTATTAATTGTGGCATAAATAAGTGTGTCCAAAATTTAAAAAGAAAGTTTGTTGTGAAAAAAAAACGTTGGGAAAATATTCGTTGCACATCGTGTGTTATACGTTCAACAAACAATAAAAATTATTATACCTATGTAATTACTAAATACTAAAACAATTTTTCAACTATTATTTAGATAGCAATGATTTATTAAAAATAAATAATTAACACAAATACTTTAATTGGTGTTATTGTTAAAAGTTCAACCTTGTTCTTGTTAGAATAAACAATACAATGTAGCCAGAGCGCTGACGCCACGACTGAATTGTTAGAATTACGAACCCCTATAATATGACGTATAGTAAATTTCATGTATCTGTGATCGAACGATCAACCCGGATCAGTAGTGATCTGCGAGCCGTAAGATCCGTTGATTCAACAAGATCACACGGATCGCGGCTCACCGGATCTTGCAGATCACTCGTTCGCAAAGATCTGCGAACCGCGACGATCCTCGAGCTGTGTAGATCCGCGATCCGTAAAGGTCGTTCATTGCGATCCGGATCGTTCAATCCGTATGGAGATCCGGATCACCGATCCGACTCTTTCGCGAACCGCTCACTTCTAGTTCCTAACAATCTTTCCTTTCCTTTCGTTACATGACAATGTAATAAAAAATGATACATAATATCAATTTTCAATTTCATTGGTATTTCAAAGAAAAAATTACATTTCATTCTACTTATGTGCAGCTTGTTGTACACGTACAATTTTGTGATAGATTTTGTGGTTAAATCAACTATACTAACGCTATAAGTAAGACGGCATAAGAATAAAGGTACCTACCAGAGGTATTCTGTTGCCAGACCGCGCAGGAACGCTGTTCCGGTACTGCTTTTTGAGAAATTAAATTAGAAACTTTCCCATTTAAACCAAATTTACCTACTTTCCTACTTTAAAAAAATTAAGACTGACGTAAGTATTATTTTAACATTGGTCTCATAATATTTCTTAGTGAAATATATTATTATCATTAGATAAAACAAACATTTTGGATTGAACTACTAATTTATTTTTAATACATCATCAACCTGTTTCGCTTATCCCGAGCTTCGTCATGGTAAAATTTAAACTTAACAAAAATCCATAGCTGAGATATAATACAAAATATAATAAGAGGGAAACAAAATATAAAATTAAACAATGGAACCGTGAGACAAAAATATGCTTATCGCTTACATATAATAGAATAATAATAATAAGAGTTAATTTCTATAGCGCAGTTTTGTGAAGGTTCACCTCAAGTGCGCTTTACACTAACTAACCTAACCTAATTGTAAAATAACAGATATACTACATAGTATATCTGTTATTATAATATATATACAATATGCAAATTTATACTATGACATACAATATTCATGAGCAGGTATTATAAAATAACAATTTAGAAATTAACTAACTAACTAACTAACTAACCATCACGCCGTTTCCCCGCAGGGGTAGGCAGAGAGGATGGACCGCCAAACAACTCGATCTTGGCATACATTTAGAAATTAATGGTGTAAATAATCAAATATGTAGTAGGTACAAATAACAAGAGAAAATTATATGACATTATATACATGGTTTTTCACTGAATACTAATGAAATTAAATAACAAGGAGAGAAAACCGCAACTAAATAAGCTATGGAGGATTGAAAGAAAAAGAAAAAGAAAAAGAAAAAGAAAAAGAAAAAGTGTCCTGAAATTATGTTTCTACGTACATGAATTTATGTTTTATGTCGGATAGGATTTTTTGAATAATTTTGTTTTCAATACCCGTTTGAACTCTGCTAAATTCTGAATGTTAGCAATATTTGGGGGAAGCTTATTCCAGATGACCGGGCCCGATATACAAAAAGCGCGATCATAGTACACGGGTTTATTTGACCGAGAGGGTTCAACTAATCGGTTAGCAGCATTCAAATCTGCTGACCTCAAAGAAAGCTGTCTATCACCTGGGTTTTGTCGGACACAAAGTTCAGATATATAGGCTGGTGCCTTTCCGTGGAGTGCTTTGAAGGTTGTTAAGCAAATCTTGAATTCTATTCTTTCAGGGCATCGAAGCCAATGAAGGCGATCCCTTAGAAGTGGAGTTATGTGACAATATTTAGGCTCACTATATATAATTCTCGGACAACATATAAAAAAAAGATACTGAACGTCAAAGGAGGGAGGGATTAATCAGTCCTGCCTCCAGCATCGACGCATACTGGAGAAAGATATCGAACACTCACAATTTAAATTTAAATATTTTTTTATAACTATTGCATGTATATTTTGTATGGGATATAGTTTGGATATAGTTTGTGGGATATAGTTTGTGGGACTGCACTAACCTCCCCACATACCGGAATAAACATTTATAATCATTATTATTATTAAGAGGAACTGGGAAATTTTGAGCTAATAGGAAATACATAATATAGGACTGTAGGATAAATTACTTTGAATATTAATATTAATTTTAACGGCTTTCTTTATTGGCAAAGCTTCTAAATTATCTAATCTAATGTCAAAACCATTTTTGTGTAGAATATTAGCGCCGGTGCTATGATTATAGGTTATATGTATATATCTTTTGATGCCACAAAGTAATCGCTTTCTACGACAACATATTATTATCACTTCCACAGCGTGCAACGAAGTGACGGGGGACACAGCTGTTGCATAAACATATCAAACGTTCCCGTAGTGGAAAAATTATGAGTACACCTCCGGTACCAACTCATTAGTTTCACGACTACCAAATCGTGAATAAAATTGAAGGTACTACAACAACTGACCCATACCCATGAGCAGATGTGCAATTTAAAATGTTATGCTAACCGAAACTATCTTAACCAATCTGTGTAGCTTGTTATCTGTTAGTGAAATAATTATTCAATTTGATCCATGCGCTCCTTGATTCATATACAGGGTGTATCAGGACGTACCCGGCAAACTTTCCAGCGATTCCTCATTGAGGTGTATAGGTATCCCTGGAGTGCAATTCCCATCTTATCTTTTTACTTAGGCTTAAAGACTTGATCCTACTACGTCTCATGTCTACTACGGGGTAACCGTCAGCTGTTTTAAAAATGCGCCAAAGCGTACACCCACTTTAGTTGTCGAAGAAAAAGGAAAAGACTTGAAAAAGGGTCAAATTGATGATTATTTTTTTTTGTTTTTTTTGGTTCTCTGTGTGATGTATTCACCCATTTTCCGCTTATACCACAAATTTCCGGACACCGTATATTAGGCCTACTTACAGTAGTCGACGTGAAGATAAAAATAAGGTTTTCGATGTTTTCCACCATTTTCCACTAACACTCTGTACGTAGGCAGGTACTAACCTTTTTTTTATTGGGACGGTCAAACAGGCGGGCCGTGGAACTCATTTCCATTTTCATGGCAAGAAGCAAAACATTCCCTGGCATCTTCCAGAGCTCTGGAAGAGTCCGGAGTCAGTGGGACTATCGCATCCCCACTTGGAGTATACTGTGAGGTTGAAAGGAGTGGGAAGGGCAAGGAGATGAGGGAGAGGGAGGTTGGGTAGTATCTGGCTATTCAGATCTTGTCACTAAAAATGGCTAATATCATTTCAAGGAACGTTTCAATTCCGATATTATTTTTTTAAACCTTGTTTATTTCAGACCGGACCGGTTTCACTTTACAACGAGCATCTTCAGACTGGTACAATCTATGATATATATTTAATATGTATTTATGTCAAGAGTGAGCCCCATTTGCTCTTTCTAATATTGCGCATTTATATGACTGAGAAATTTGTGTTATTGTTGACGGAACGGCTTTACAATAATATTTAAAACTACTTTCGGGTTGGTTTATTAACTTCTGGAAGACGGATTACATTGTGTTGGTTTACTGAATCTATGTTTTTTTTAATAATTCGTATTTCAGTACTTATCAGTGTGTCAAAACACATGTTTTTTCTTCTTATTATTCTAATCTCCATAAGTTGAGCTCCAGTAGTAGATCGTGGTTACGGGAAGAGTATGTTATACGTAATAAAAAAACAAACAATTCATAGTAGCTGATATGTAATCAATATTAAGAACCTGGAATAACTTCAAACGTAATTCAACAAAATAATTTTAGAGCAATAAAAAAAATAACCAAAGGGTTGTTTATATGCTAAATAATATTACACAAGCTTTATTTGGGATATTTCTGTTTCTTTTTTCTATGATCTCAGCCTTATTTGTTAAATGAGTTTTGTAGCAGTTTTTTCCCGTAGTTACATGAACTACGGGTAACCAGGCATATTAACATGGGTTGATTTGGAAAATATTTTATTATATTCTTATAAATACACATCAGGGTAATATCGTTCGTATTCTTTTCTATACCGTTTCTATTCCCTTCTGTTCAGTTTCTATTCCGAACAATAAGCAGTCTTTCACCAGAACGATACTGAGTAATCGACCACTCTGGATGGAACGTGCCACAAATATACCACATAATATTATTTAAATTATGTAAATTATAAATATTTGGTCGATGGAAATAATACGTACAAAATAAATAAAATGTGTTAATTGTATTGCAATGTTATTATTAAGTTCTGTAAGTGTTTTGTTTTTTTTTTTTAATATTTAATAAAGTATTATTACTAAAATAGTATTAATAAAGTATTAACTAATAAAGTAAGGAAAATTATTTATTCCCCACTGCTCAGTATGTTCACAAGACCTAAACAATATAATAATATTACTTGGATGCCTTGTACGAGTATAGCGCCGTTTGTATAAATCATCTCAAGGAAGTTGTAATATAACACTTTTAAATAAGTACCACACAAAATTCAGTATCTATTATCATAATTATTTTCTCAGTAAATCGGTTTCACCGGTAATCAATCGTTTTAGGTACCATACAAATTTAAATTGGTTGAGGGTAAATAGAATCATATAAATAAGTCGTCTCAACGTGGTCTAACCACAGTTTGAAAATGGATTTGAACGCCAAAACAGCTGTCGCAATAATAAAAAACAAAACAAAAAGAGCTTAATAATAACATTATTAAATTTGATTTACATACATTGTTTAAATAAAATATGTTTGAAAATATGATTCGAAACCGCAACTCTAGATTCGTAGCCAAGGATCTTAAACGTTCGGCCACTGGAGTCTATTTTTATTTTACTTATATTTGAATATTAGTTGGCATCGCGTCTGGGTTCCACCCAGGCGTCGTGAGTTCAATACCTCGTCTGGCTAGGTCCTCCATCATGACACAAGCAACAACTTGCGCCAACTGTAATGGTAGCAGGAGATTTTAAAATATTGTTAGGTTATTTGTAACCAGGGCATGTTTGCCTTTCTTAAAAAAAATATTATTATTATGCCATTTCCCCGAAGTGATAGCCAGAAAGGATGGAAAGATACACGACTCTGTCCTGACCATAGCTTAAGGGCGAGAGGGACGTTGGAGAGTTATTATTTATTAATTCAAAATATTATTACGCAATACGATAAACATAATGTTTTTAAATAGAAAAATATTTTATAAATTTACATAGGCTTAGCATTTATCAAAATATAACCAGAAATATTACTTTTTTTGACCGTCCCATTGTACTCGTAAGTTTTACAAAATATTTAAAATATGAATACGAGGTGTGTTGAAAAGAAAAGGTGAATTTTGAATTTTCGCGGGCTGTGTACATTCGATTATCGATTTTTTTGTTGTTATTTTGGTACACATATGTTTATCATATGTTAGCATTATCAGCCATTTTGGATTAGTGGTTTGTTTTTGACAACTGGAAAGGTTAGTCACATTTTTGTGTGTTCTTAGATTTTTTACTTATGCGTTAAAAATGGAATAAAGTGCTCCAACGCACCTACAATGTTGACTGTGGTATTCGGCGAGTCTACTTTGTCTCAAAAAAGTGTTTATAAGTGGTACAAGCGCTTTACAGAAGGCCGAGAAGATGGAAATGACGATGAACGTCCTGGAGTTGCGACAACGTCAACAAACGAAGAAAACATCGAAACAGTGAAGAAAAAGGTTTTGGAAAATCGTCGAATCACTATTAGGGAAGTTGCAGAGGATGTTGGCATATCAATCGGCTCATGCCATGCAATTTTCTCGGATGTTTTGGGCATGAAACGTGTGGCAGCGAAGTTTGTTCCGAAATTGCTAAATTTTGAGCAAAAGCAACGTCGCATTAGTATCACTCAGGAGTTGTTGAATGACGTCAACGACGATCCAGATTTGCTCAAAAGGGTCATAACTGGTGATGAAACGTGGGTATATGGTTATGACGTCGAAACCAAGGCCCAATCATCCCAATGGAAGCGGCCAGAAGAGCCAAGACCGAAAAAAGCATGCCAAGTTCGATCAAATGTGAAGGTTTTGCTCACTGTTTACTTCGATTACAATGGCGTGGTGCATCATGAGTTCTTGCCAACAGGTCGTACGGTTAATAAGGAATACTACAAGGAAGTTATGCAACGTTTGCGTGAAGCAATACGGCTCAAACGATCGGAATTGTGGAAAAACAAATCATGGATTTTGCATCACGATAATGCACCAGCTCACATCAATGCTTGTTCGTGATTATTTGGCCAAAAACAACACCGTAATCATGCTTCAACCACCGTATTCATCAGATTTGGCTCCCTGCGACTTTTTCCTATTCCTGAAACTGAAGAGACCAATGAAAGGAAAGCGTTTTGCCACAATTGATGAGATAAAGTCAGAATCGAAGAACGACCTGATGGCTATTGGATATTGTTGAATAAATAAATTCCTTTCATAAAAATTCAAAATTCACCTTTTCTTTTGAATACACCTCGTATGATTTTTAAAGTGGAAAAAGTATTCTTAATCCTTTATCGTTGCGTTTTTGTAAATAAACATAACTAAAGATTTGTAATCCGCATTAAAAAAAAAACATTAAAGTTATGCAATGTTCATGAAAATATTAAACTACACACTGTTCTCTTTTAAATTTATCTTATCGACAAGTTACAGAAAAACCGTCACAGCATTTTTTAAGGATATTCAACTTTTTGAATGTTTTTGTAAAACATGCTTAGAACGGTCAGAAATGTGTAATATTTCCGATTATATTTTGATAAATGCTAAGACCATGCAAATTAAAAAAAAAACGCAATAAACATTTTTTTCTTTAAAAACACCATGTTTATCGTATTGCACAATAATATTATCATTATTTTGAATTAATAAATAATAACTCTCCGACGTCCCTCTCCCCGTTAAAGAATACACATAGAAATGCCTTCCATGTAGAATTGAGTGGAAGCCGGTGTCCCTGTGACTTAGTACATTTTGGTTCTAGCCCCGAGAGATGAGAATACAGCGCCCTGTCTCTCTTACGCTACCCGCATTGTATATTGCTATTCCATTTGATTGAAATGAAATCTGACTAAATAATTGTTTGTAATTGAAATTTGAAGGCCTGAATGCCAAACTTTGAGATTACGAAACACGTCCACATCGCATTTATTATGTGCTTATTTTTCTATGGTCCTGGCACAAAATGCCATCATAATACCACATTTTTTTATAATATAAATTATTGTTACTATATTCCCAAGTAAATTAAATTAAAACCTAACCACATTAAATTTAATCATTAACACAGCGTTTATAAAATGAAAATATGTAAACGACTTGGAAATTAAATTACCGGAAGTTGGCAGCAGTCTTCTTTTTAATTTGAAATACGAAGCGTTCGTAACATCCGGTGGACACCATTTTTCTCTGACTTTAGAAGTTAGGCTACAAATAATTTGTAGCCTAACTTCGATGCTCAATTAAGAAATTATTATTGTGAAATTCCAATACTAAAGCGTTAAAAACATTTACAAATTATCATGTTTGTAAAGCTGAATAAGGTAATAAATATGTGAATTAAAGGAAAAGACACTTTGTTTGAATCCACTTTTATTTTTGTATAAATACGTCGACTAATTTTCTAGAAGTCCTGAAGAAACTAGTCGACTTATTTATACAAAAATAAAAGAGGATTCAAACACAGTGTCTTTTTATTAAATTCATCATGTCAATCCACAATGTGTTTGCTTGTGATAATCTAATATGTAAACATATATTACTAGCCGAAGTACTCGGCATTGCCAGGGGTCATGTACGGTTTTGAATAGAATTTTGGTACCCAATAATTTTCCTCTTATTTTGAACGTCAAGTAGGCAATATTTCATTAAAAAATATCAACATTCTTGCTTTAAGGGCTAGGAAAGGGGGATTGGGGTGGTTTTTAAAATCTCATGTAGACAGTGCCCTTCCTCTTGTTTCGAAGGTCAAGTGTTCAAAATTTCATCAAGCTCGGAATAAAAGTGCATATTTGTATACGAAACCAACACACACCGCCCGCCCGGGACATTCTTCTTTATATAACAGAGAAGGAGAGGGAGATTTCCCATGATCAATCTTTTTCACACTATAAATACCCAGTATTCAAGAATATTGATTCTTTTCGTTGAGCTATAATCAGATTATTTATTGAAAAAGGGTCGATTATTTTCCTCCAAGATTATTAATAATTTGGCTCTAATATAATAAATTATTAACCACAGACTGTCAAAATGAGAAAGGGGTGAAATCGTTTAAATGGTATTATATTTTAAGTGTCTACACCAAGATGGTCGAAAGGAAAATGAATGCAACTTTTAAGAATCAGTATGATCTAAGTGAATTCATATGGTGTACAGAAATGAGTGATAAGGATATAGATGATTCTACATTATATTCTAAGGAAACACTTAACCAGATAATTTCACGGAAAACGCATTTTTGAATTGTACGCATTATCAAATAAGCCATTATTAGCTGTTAAATCGCAATATAACTATGTGGAAGAAACACGTACTTATAGCTACAAGAAAAGAACTCAAACGAAAACATGTCAGTTTCGGATGTTAAACATAACCTCAAGTATAATTTTTGTTCTAAAATCGGTGTTGTCACTGTAATAAAAAAAATTGGTAGGTACAATTTTATTAAAATTTATAGATTATTTTAATACACTATAATTGTTCGATTGCATTTAAGGTTGGAGTTAATTTAATTAAAACAGAGATTTTTTTTCAATACTAGATACTGGGGGTACCTACCAGTGACGTTCATTGCCCCATGACCAAAGGGAGGCTATGTTTAGTTTTTCAAATTCGGATATGTGTAATTGGACATTGAATATTTGAAAGTGGCCATTGTATTATCATATTCCACTGATTGTCGTGGCTAATTGAATAAATGGGTTTACAAGTTCCTTACCAAATCCATGGAAAAATTACGTTTTGATCAGAAATTCATTGTATTTTATCATTACATTTTAATTTATTTTAATGGGTCGTTTTTCTTGGGGTAGGCACTGCTTTTTAGCCTTTGTGGACTGCACGCCACTGGTACCTACGTTACCTGACCAATAATTACTCTTTCGAATATTTCGATAGTGCACAAATTAATATAAAAATCGCCTGTGATTTAGTAGGGCAATAAAATTCGAATAATGAGTGAAAAGGTTTTGTTCTAGCATTAACACCTGACGATTTTTTTTATTTTTTATAAAGTGCCGTTATTTTGCCACCGCGATTTCCCGGGCGCTTAACTCGCCCGGAATCCCTCCAGAGAGTTGTGCGAATAACCGAATAAATTCAGTCTGGTAAAAAGCCCCCTGCGAGGAGGATGTGCGCTCTGCGGAGACCGAATCAGTATAACATTTCACGGCGTTCAACTTACGAAACATGACACACGTATTGAAATGTATAAACTTTTCCCAAAGCACCCGGAATAGATCGGAAAATGCGTCTATTTTCGATCGCCGCGCGGTTTCTGTGAAGTGAGTGTTGGCCAGATAGGTCTTTTGTTTTCTGTATATTTTTTATTATTTCGTTTGGTGATGCATCTGATGATGTCCAGCAAGAGCCCTGCATCCTCGTCCGCCAGCCCCCCGCTGCTGGATGCGAGAAACGTGAAGAAGGAAGCGCCGGATGATGAGATCAAGGTAGGAACTCGAATCTTTCAACTATTAATTCAGTAGGTGTTTTATTTGACAAGATTTGAATGTCAAACGGAAAAAAAAGAACACCAAAATTCAATTCTTAAAATATGTTCTAATTTTCAAATATCCTGTTATATTATCTAATGTACTATACACTATTCTGTGAATTTCAATCTTAGATTTTGTTCTCGATTGAAGTATTTAAATTATGTTCTTATTTTCAATTATTCTGTTGTCTTATCTAAGTAATATATACACTATATTCTAAATTTCGACCTTAGATTTTGTTCTAGATTTAAGTATTTAAATTATGTTCTTATTTTCAAGTTAAGGTTGTTTTTATGATGAAAAACTCAGCAAAACTAAATACATATTAAACATAAATATTGTTGTGCAAATTTAAAACACGAGTATTGCATATTATTCCATTTTTGTACTGCCAAGCGGTGCGTTGACATCCTGATTTCTAATTTGAGTTCACGTGCTCGATTCTAGTGAAAATCAATATTAAACCCGGTCACTGTTTACTACGTACTTTTTACTAGCGGATTTATTGGCTGCATTAAAGCTTGTAACGTTCCTTTAATGTTTCACTATTTTTTTCTGTCATTTTAAATGGCTAACACCCAGTGGCATGCAGCCCATAAAGGCTGAATAGCTGTGCACAACCTAAGAAAAACGAACTATTAAAATAAATTATTTTAAGTTACAACAAATTTCTGTCACAGTTAGTTTGTCCAGTTATATTGTATACGAATCATCGGAAGATGATAATAAAATGATCATTTTCAAATATTCAATGTACAATTCATACTCGAACTTGAAAAACTCCACACAGCCTACCTTTGGTTATAATACAATGCACGGCACTGCTAATAATCGCCCGCAATCTTTTGAAGAGGTAGGTAGGTTAAGGTGGGTGTAATAGAAGATGACATGAACCCTGTGGGAAATGATTTTCCCTCAGGACCTATGTCATGTTTGAGGATGCCGTGCGGAGGGATACTCTGTATTGGTAACACACTCCTTGCATCATTCACATTCAAACACACATTTAATTTATATGCCTTTTGTATTTAAGTCCTATTTTAATGTTTTCCCTATTTTTGGGTAATTTTTTAATGTCTATATTATTTAAGCCATTTCCCAATGTTTTCTGCAATTACACTTTTTTGTAATTGACTTTATTGTAACTATCCCCCAGTGGCGTGCAGTCCACAAAGCTGTGCCTACCCTAAGAAAAACGAACCAAGAGATTTATTTGATCTAAATTATTTTTTCCATAAATTTGTGATTTTTTTTTATTGTCGCAATCGTACTACATTGACAAATTTATGCTTTTTAGTAATGTAATATGTTGGCCATTTAAAAATATTCAATTTTCAACCCAACTTGGAAAACTACACTCGGTCATCTTTGGTCATAGAGCAATGCACGCCACTGCTATTTCTCGATTTTTCATGATATGTATTTTAAATGACTATCCAATTTAATGCATTAATCTTTCCTTCAAAACTGGTACCTAGCTACAGGAATGAAAGGATTAATACAAGTACGTGGAATTCCATCTGAAAATAGTTAAAAATATAACATAATAAAAAGGAAGCTCTTTATGTAAACGTGTTGATAGAAAACCATGACGCAAGAGGAAAACACTGATGTATCGAATTATAAACACAGTTTTGGATGTCGGCCATTGGCCGTGTCACAGGCCTCAGAGAGCTACGGAATACCGACATAGAATTCAGGGCCGTGTTCAGGTATTGTGCCACCTGCCGCCCTAGGCAGTTCACCAAGGAGTAAAGTCCAGATTCCATATGGGTTGTCTTTTTCTATTTAATTTTCTACAGAATTTGCCAACGAAAAAGACAACCCACATGAAAAAAATATCGTCTAAAAACTACTTTAGATCATAGGTCCTTAGTAATAATTCCCACCAATCACCAATGAGTAGATGTCAAGAAAAATACGTTAAGTTCTAAGAATGAGGAAAAATAGTATTGCAGCACCTGCAACATTCGGCAGTAAGTTTTAGCTAGTTGACCACAGAGCAAATAATACATAGAGATGCCCTAAAACGCAAGGGGAAGATACTAAAAGAAGGGGGCGGGCTAAGGGTGTTCCCAATTTAAGTAAAACAGCAAATAAGTAAAAGGGTTCGGCTTGTTTACAAAGTATTGTTATTAGTATTGACAGTGTTCCATCTGACACAGCAATGACATGCGATAATGGGCTCTAGGGAAAGCTACTTTAAAGTTCATCATCGCATAACATATATCAGATGGCAACTTGTTATTCCAAGGGATCGAACTGACGATGTCTGTAAAGTGATTCTTCGAAGTATCCAGAACACTGATAGTAAGATGGTCTAAATATTGTCGCAATTTGGAAAGACCTTTTTTTTAAATTTGCGTAAGATTGTGCAAAATATGGAAACTCTTGACTTGAGAACTTCGGTGAAATGCCACCCTCTTATAATCTGCTGCCCGGGGTAGCTGTCTAGGTTGCCTAGACCTTAAAACGGCCCTGCCTTTACTGTGTATGAATGTGGATATGGGAGGAGCAAAAGGAGTTGGGGGATTAATGACAGAAGTATGTGACAATCAGTGACAGCGATGCATGACAAATTAATACAGTCTTGACTTTGAGTGGCATCGATACAGTACTTGTCAAACATTTCAAAATTAAGATGTGCTAAATTGCTTTCAGACGTCCGTCCAAAGATGGTTTTATAACTTAAAATAATTATATTAGTTTTTTTTATTACAATTAAATGCGAATTTAAATAAAGTCTTTCGGATAAAGTTTGCTAATCAAAACTTTTTCTCGAAAATCGTAAAAAAATGTCATGGCACATCAGTGTTCCGCGGGCTAACGCAAGAAATACTAGGAACGATTTATCTATTAATTCTACAAGGGTAGTTAGGAAAATGTATAAGGTTTCCAATGACAAAAGTTCTTAGACTCTAAGCTTTTAAATTCTATATGAAATACGTACTGGATGTTTAGGTAAAACTCTCGAAAATGCCTTCGCTGGTTTTTAAAGATTTTGGTATGTATTTCATAGAACTTAAAAGATTACCTACAGTTTGAGGATTTTCGTAATTGGAAACCTTTTGATATTTACCCATATAGAACTTAAAGATAAATTATTTGTTGTATCGTTTGGGTCAGCAACCTACTAAGTGATGTTTAGCGCCATAAGTACACACATAAAGTGGCAGGCACTGCAAAATTAGTTATTATCTATGAACACATTCACCCACGGTGTATGTGAATATTCTCCTCTGTACCGTGCCTGCCACTGTATATGTCTGCGCTGCACGGTGCTGGTAGATGTGAATAGACCTTTATTTGGGTGCCCGTCTTTTAGTTGACTGGAATAGATTTTTTTTGGTTAAGTACGTTGCATGCTTATCCTTGTAGTTAGGTGGAGGCTATTGTAGAGCTGTTTGGACACGCACGCAATCAAGTTTTACTACAAATGCAAGACGGCACTTATCGCTTTTCTCAGGACAGTGATTTAGATACCACTTATTACTGTCCTTGCTACGTGTAACCTACGCATTGTTTCTGGTGAAATTGATCAAACATTTTCAAATGTCGACATTTTTTCTTCAACATATAAACAATTTCGTTGGCCCGTCTAGGGCCTAGGAATCGGAAGGTTTTATATAAATTGGCGACAGGTGTTTTCGTTCAAACCGATATAGATCACATTTCTAGAAATTGTCTGTTCAGTGATCTATTCCGAATCAAAATTCCACATGACAACGGGTTGTTTTTACGACCAACTATCCGGCGGCGGAATGATTTGCCGGCTTCTGCACCTCCTCCCGCCTACAACATGGGTCTCTCCAAAACCCAGATTCACTCCTCGCTTTTCTCTAAAAGACACTCTATACAGCATCCTCAACGATAACATTCCTGTATGGAGTTAATATAAGTCATATATATTTATGGAAAGGAAAGATTTGTCTGGAAAACAATATTTAAAATAAAAAAAATTGTTTGCACAGTTTGGTTATTTCTTTTTTTGTAATTTAAAATATTGTCTCTGTAATTCTGTAATGTATACCTAATACCTATGTACGTGCTATAATATATATATATATATTATTATCATTCGCCATGTTATTGGCATTTCAAAATTTAATTATATTTGTTAAGTAAATTGCCTCCGTTTATTATTCATTCATCTTGTCCATAAATTTGCTGTAATTTTAGTCTCAGCTTCTTCCGAGTCTTCGTGGAATTATTTACATAAAATTGTAGTAAAATATCCGATTTCAAGCCGTCTCGCGTTACAAACGTGTGTAATTTGATTATTTGTCAGAGGTACGTCCCTGCTAAAACAAGTATAAAACCATTTAAAGACACTAAAATAAAGGGATCAGCAACCATTTCAAAAAAAAAAACCAAAAGCGCTCGAAACTCATCAACTAATGAAAATAATACTCAAAGTACACAATATAGATCTCATAGTGCACAAATAAACAAGTGAAAATCATGTAAATATAATTATCAAGTTTATAACGCATCTCTCAAAATCATGTAATTAGTTCCTTTGAATAATTATATTTCTTTTACATTAGAAACATATTTTACATTTAATCCATACGATAAATTACCTACTTAACATTTGTAAGGCAAAAAGATTTACTAATTTTAAAAATAAAAATAATTCTGTCAGGCGGTGATAAAGATCGCGTCAATGAGGCGAGATTATTTAGGATTTCCCTTTTGAATCTATCTTCACTATATGTCGATGATATCCTGTGTTTAGGGGTAATATACCTCTCCCCACCGGGAGTACTATTTGCAGGTTGGCCCTACATGTAGAAAGATAAAATAATCTATGACGACGCTGTCTTAGATAGTCATCAGGAACATATAGACTTATGCGCTCCAAAATACCTGAATTCTCTATACAGCCTCGCAGCACTCTAGCGGCATACCTCACTCTGCTGAGGTGCGGGAAGTAAATACATAGCTTAATTTATCTATATTGCATAAATATCGTACAATTATACATGCATATTGTGTAATTCAGATAACAGTTCTTACATAAATCTTAATCGTGAAGCAGACATCTCGCACCGTAAATGTAAAACTATGACAAGTAAAAAAATATCGAAATTTCGAGTTATGACATATTTTTTGTAGCAAAAAGAGTATTCCCGAAACCTGTAAAATAATGATTCCTTAAAAAAATTTGAAAAAAGACTAATTGACCATTTCCTAGAATGCAAGACTATAACAAAAGTTTATTACCCGACAAATAAATGATAACCTTTTTTATTAAAACATTGAAAAAATATGTACTAAAGCCGCACACCCACCTAATTGTGTGCAAAATTTCATTTCCGTATAGTGGATGACTTTTCCGCTAGAACGGGTTTTAGAAAATACTCATTATTTTCTTAGTTCGATATTTTTCGAATTGTCAAGGTATTGTATTCACAGTGTGATTTATTTGTTTATCTCGGTCGAAACTCGCGAACGGTAAGTCCTGGCGTCGGAAAATTTTGCACTGATTTTTCCCAGCTCGTCACGTCATTTCCATAAAATGATATTGCGCTTTGAAATATTGATTTAACTGACGAATGATTAGATAGGATTCCAAAATATATCTTTTCCATGATTTTCAACTGTTCAATACAGAAAAGAGAGTGTTGAAACGTGGGTGAAACCGGGTAGTAAAACTTGTATTTTAAAACATAGTTAAAACTATAGAGAATGAAATACCACGAATGGTTGAGTTCAAAGATTTCTTAAAAATTTAATGTAAATCAAATTTAATAATGTTATTATTAAGTTCTGCAAGTATTATTAGTTGTTATTATTGTGACAGCTGTTTCGGCGTTTAAGGCCATTTTCAAACTGTGGTTAATCCACATTGCGACGACTTATTTATATGATTTAATTTACCCCCACTCCTTTAAAAATTTGGATGGATGGGTAATGATTTATTATCGGTAAAACCGATTTAGTTAGAAAGCAATTAAAATTCAGAATTCTGTGAGGTTTTCACATTTATAATGTGTTTTTACTCGTATTTAACTGACAATGTTTTCTTAATTGATTTATTTAAATGTGTTGTATTGTTTTGATAATGTGAACATACTGAGCAGCGGTGAATATATAATTTTCCTTACTCTATTAATTAATGTTATATTAGGGTCGTTAGTTCGTTTGTTAATTTCTAATTGTTCAAGTAAATTTAATCTTAGGCCCTTTCTTTCTATATGTAAGGGTTTAGGTTTGTTGTTGTCAAGCGGGACGTGATTATTTACTAAAAGATGTTCTGCGAATTTTGAAGAAGTGCTTTTATTTTTATAACATCTTATATTTTCTTTGAATCTAGCTGAGAAAGCCCTTCCCGTCCGCCCTATATAGGTAGCATTGCAGTCGGCGTGGTCACATTTTAATTCATATATGCCACTATTATTAACTTAATAAAAACATTATTAAATTTGATTTACATTAAATTTTTTAAAAATTAAATGGAGTTCTACGAATTAAACACAAAAACAATTAATAAATTCAAAGATTTCGTTAAAATCTTGTATAATAGATATTAAATATAGACTGGTTAGTAGCTGAGTTTACAAATACGTCGGTCTCCCACCCAGACGTAATGGGTTCAATACTCTGCTAGCTTAGTCCTCTATCATTGCACAAGCAACATTTCCGCTTATAATGATGGAAGTAGGAGAAATTAAAATATTGTCATGTTATTAGTAACAAGGGGTGTGAGCCTTTCTTTAATTTATTTTTTTATTGAATTCAGTAGTGGTGTTAACATCTCACCCACAGGTCAATTTGTATATTTAAGCCGCATTCAGATGGAAGTTAAACAGTTGGCTCCGTGGCTATGGCGTGGGAGCTGGCGCTCGGCCATTCACGCGGACCCTAGGCGCTTTTTGCTACAAGCACACTCATCGGCTTGACGTTTACGCTTTGAGTACCTGTACATTATTGTCTTAGAATATTGTACATTATTGTCTTAGAGAGAAGGAGTGCCAAGATGACAAATCCATTTGTGCTTCCTTTCGAACTCAATCAATAAAAAAATCCGTTGACCAAAAATCGTTAATAATTTATGATTACGTAATTATATATGACAGCCTCTAGATTTAAATGGAAGCCGGTGTGCCTTTGATTTAGTACCCTTTGGTTCTAGCCTCGAGATAGCCAATGAAAATACAGTGCTCTATCTCTCTTACACTGCCTGCATTGTATATTGTCATTCCATTTGATTGAAATTAAATTATGGTGAAATAATTTTTTGTATTAGAAATTTAAGGCCCGAATGCACTGCCTTTTGGATCAAGAAACATGTCCACATCGCATTTTTGTGTTCCTTATTGTATGGTATCGAATGACTCCTTATCGGAATGAGACTTTGAGGTGCTTTTGGATCAATGAGAAAGTTTTTGCTTTAGAATTATTTAGAATTTATGTAAGTGGTAAGCATTGGCTCCTTACAACGCGTGTGAAGCCTTTTTGGATATACTACTAATCACACCTTGTCTTATTTCGACAGATAGAGAATGTATGAGACGATGTATGAATGTCTATGAAGCAAGAAGTGTATGTCAAGATTGAGTTGTTTGGCGGTCCGTCCTCTCTGCCTACACCTGCGGGGAAACAGCGTGGTGATTAATAAGTTAATCTGGTAGATAACTCTTGTTGTCGCCTTGGTGAAAGACCACTATTCAGAATCGAAACGTTGATGTTTGAAATAACAGTGCTTGGTAATCAGATTTAAATAGCAGTGGCGTGCATTGCTATATAGAAAAAGGTAGTAAGTGTGTAGTTTTTCATTAAATATTTTAAAATGACTATTTTATTATCATTTTCCTCTAATTGCTGTGGTTAACTGAATAAATCGGCGTACAAAATTCATTTAAAATATATTTTTATCAGAAATTTGTCGTATTTTTCTATTATCTTTGAATTTATTTATTTTGTTCGTTTTTCTTAGGGTAGGCACAGCTTTTCAGCCTTCATGGACTACACGCCACTACTAAATAGCCACGTGATTCCCCACCTTCCTCTCCCACATCTCCTTCCCCTCCTCCATCCCCTGGGCCTACAAATTGGGAATAAGAGCGGGACAAAGTTCCATCTATAAGATTTATTACACCAATTGGCATCGAGATTTCTAATGAAATGAACCGTCGGATCGCCTTGCACAGGTTGCCGACCGCTGTACTAAGTTGTATGTCACCAATGCGATTATACCTAATTATTTTCTTATTATATTTAACGAGTGGTCCAACCTACGGATTAATAACATGACCGGTAGCCGCATGTGAGAATTCCACATTATCATTATACAATCATTATTGAATATTAATTCTCCGAAAAACTAGTAGTTTTCCATAAAAATTCTCCGCGGATGTCTCTAATGACATCAACGAACATTATTAACGCTTATATTGATCGGTTTCTCGTAGAAAGGGCGAAATATCCATTTACTTGTATCAATTTCACTTCGTGAGTTGTCTCTTAACGATTTTTTAAATTATTGGACGGTTTGGCTTATTTATTGCCGTGTAATGTCAATGAAATTAATAATATAATGTTGCATATCATCTATGCAGGTTTATTTTGCGGTAGATACACTTATTTTTTCATTAAAACGAATATTACATACCCCTGCACATAAAGGTAGTCTGACATTTTATGGTAGACAAAAATTTAGGGCGCTGCGATCATTTAAAAGGTTTTAAATAGGAACACCAAGGTGGCTTATATAATGATTAAACGGTGTTCAGAAATTAGTGGTACTCTACTAAAGGAGATAATTCTACATCGTAGTCTAAGACAATTTTGTTCAAACTTTTTTAATTATTTAACGCTTTGCTAACTAACTAACTAACTAACCATCCATCCATCACGCCGTTTCCCCGCAGGGGTAGGCAGAGAGAACGGATCGCCAGTAAATTTTATTTAATTAATTTGTGCTGTTTCACAATTAATTTATTTAAAAAAATAATACGTAGTATATTTGCTCACTTCCAGAGTGGAAGATAGTGAAGATACTCTCAGTGTCGCCCTGGTGAAATACCACCATTTAGAGTTGAAACGTTGCTTGAAATGGCTTTTAGACGAGTTTGGTGACCAGATCTGAATAGCCAGATATTTCCACACCTTCCTCTTCCCCTTCTCATCCCCTCCCCAATACCTCCAGCCTCATAACATTCCACAATTGGCGATACCAAAGTCTCACTTGCTTCAGATGGTTGGGAGCAGTTATGACTCTTGTGCGGTATTCATATAAAAAATAAATAAAAAACTCGATCTTGGCATACACTTCTTGCTTCAAACATTCATACATCGTCTCATACACGAGGAAGATAATTACATGGAAAGGCATTTTTTTCGAATTTCTGAAATTTATGTATCGAAATAAATATGTATCAGATGTTAGATAAATAAAATAAAAAAATCACAATTTTTTTTAAAGTACTGAAAATATGAATTGTGATGTTTTGCCTCAAATGCGAATACGTAAAAACATTTGAAACTGAAGAACACATTTCAAATGATAAGTTGATTAGCTCGGTGTTGCCATATCAATCACATTTTGTAGTTCCAAAATAATAAATATCTTAAGACTTTTTGTCTGGTACGTAGGTACTGTACGACATAGTCAACAACACAAGGCGCAGACTGGCAGCGCCCATATTTTATTATGAAATGAAAATAAAAGTCATTATACCTCGTATACTGACTGTATCGGGGAGGACTGAACTCGCAACGCATATCGTTAAAATCTGACCTTTTGGACTTTGAAACAGTCGGACATTAAAAAAAGGTAATTGCTGTCACCTATCAAATAAAACCATTTGTAATTTTTTGAATTTATTTTATTTAAGTACATGAAACAGGAAATATGCCCAAAACTTTCATACATGCATGTTTACAAAGCAATAAGTGCATGTAACAATCATAATCTCGCAAAAAATTATAATAAAGCAAATTAAAAACAAGTGATAGATCAAAAACATATTATGAGTAGGTACATAAACTAATTCCTTATTGTTACCTGTGCTGATGGTACACTGTTTTGATACCTTATATTCAGTGTCTAATAAAGGGGCATCATCACATTATCAGCTTGATATTAATGTTAGAACTTTAAAAAAAAATTTGATTAATCGGTCATTAAAAGTATCTATTTCATTGTTAGAGCAGTGTATAGTGTCCGCGGCAAAGGGGAGAAATATCCAGTATTTGTGTGATAGACTAAAGCCTTGTTAAAATATAGAAAATGTCTTTTATCTTCCTTATCGATTATCTCGTTGGCCTTGTTTTAATGTTAATTTGTGATAACATGTTTGGTGTATCAATAGATGCGTGTATATTTTTTTATAAACGGAATAAATACATCAGAAAGTTTACATCTGACTGACAGAGATTATAGTGTGAAATTCGTAATAAATACCTATAGATGAAAGGAGATCGAAACGTTGTTCCCTTTTTTATGTTTACACTTCTTTCTATTTTTGTAGCCATTGACAGACCCATAAAAGTAACTGATATTTGATCATTGTAGAAAATAATATTAACATAACCCAAATGAAATATGAAAAATTAATGATGACTGAAATCTTTTTATTTTCTGTCGTTTTTTTTCCGTTTTCATATTTCATTTAGGTTATATTAATATTATTTTCTACAACGATTAAATATTAAAATGAGGTTTTTAAATCTCAATAAAAATAATAAATAATTAAAAATTGAGTAACTGATATTGTTTGCAACGGTTGTAAAATTTATTTTTTGTATAGCGAAAATTACATATTAAGACATTTTTATTAATTATTATATAATTTTGTTGTTATTAAAACAAGTAAATTACTGAAGATGTTGCCTTTTAAATAAAACAAAAAAAAAACTAAAATAGTAAATAGTGGTATTCGTATTTAAAACTATTTTTTTGTAATCTCGACATTATAAATTATTTATTAGTCATAGACGTTTTAACTTGTTGCTAGGTCATTAATCTCTGGTGCAGTGATATGATGAAATTCCTTTAGATCCAGGGAAAAATATAGAAAATACCAACGTAAGATTTCGTCATATAGATGAAGGAATTTTTTTTATCACTTTTTTAATCTTCGATAGAACTGCCAATGAGATAGGCCACGAACCGCCCCTGGTCAAGAGACATATTACTCAACTATTGGGAGTGGAAAACACCAATAGTTTTATTAAATTTGCTGTACTAAATAATGTAGTCAATGTCCCCGTCTTGGTGGGAAGGAGGCTCAGATATCTTGGAGGGAGGGGAGTTATCGATACTGGAAACATCTCCTGTCCCCTATTAATGATCCCGGTGAACTTTATCAAAGGAACTGAACTGTTATCAAGGGAATATAAGGTGTAATGTGATTGATAGAACAATGAATCTATTACCTGAACAGATCCGGGATAAGATATTATGGCCACTAGCCGAAAAATGCCCATAAAAATATTTTTTTACATCTCAAGAACGGTTAAAATTGCTGCAATAGTTTTCCTCTACGGAAAAGTGCCAACGGTTTATAAAACGAGCGAATTCGAAATATTAAATTAATTCATTTCGCGCGTTTTTTAAATTTGAATTTTCTCTAATCTCTGACTGTTTTTGTGTTGTTTATGAGAATACCGCGCAAAGATAAACTGCTTCCCACTAACCGGAGCCAGCCGGACTTTGGCATCCCCAATTAGGGTATGTTGTGAGGTTGAAGGGTGCGGAGAGGGGAAGGAGATGGGAAAGAGGAAGGTGGAGAACTACCTGGTTATTCAGATCTTGTCACTAAATACGGCTAAAGCCATTTCAGGCAACGTTTCGATTCTGAATGGTGGTCTTTCACCCACCACCTTTAATACTGAGAATGTATACCACCTCAGAACCAATAAATAAGTTATTATTTCGATGGGTGGAATAGAACGCATCAATTAATTGATAAATTAAAACTAAATCACGATAGAAGTACGGAGGCTTATTATTGATGCAAAATCTTCGCGTTTTGATTTTATAACAGGTAAAACGTGGAATACTTATTAAATCTCCATTGCTCTTTAAACTTAATTGCAGTAAAAACCCACAGTGCAATAATAATCATTATGTACATCATTATTCCATTACCTACACCCTCCACAGATCGCACGTCTGTTATGAAGATTGTTGTTAGACGATTGAATTTCCTTGTAATTTGAACCAAACTCCGGCAAATGAGCATTTACTATAAATTCCTAGTGGGTGTTCTATTCTATGATCACGAAGAACGAGGCTGGCAGATGATAATAAATTATTTTGTTATAGATTTTATACTAAGCGTGCATTGAAGTTTATCTTTAGCCCACTGGACTACCGACACTGAACATAGAATCCTTAGAAGTGTGATCTATTACCCATTTAAAATACATGAACCGGCTTGCATTTTGAGATAGGTCAACCTATCTGAAGTTTGGTTAATTTTATTTGCAGTAGTTATTGAACTAGTCTTCTGATCGTCAAAATCAGATTTTCTACATTATAGTTAAGATAAAACAAATAGATTATGTTTTCGTAGAAAGCAATTACTTTGTGGTTTGACATATTATGAAATAAAACACTTTGGTTTGAATCACCAATTTATTTTAAATTAGTCACCAACCTGGTTTCTCTTATCCCAAGCTTCGTCAGGGTAAATTTTAAAACTAAACAAAAATACACACAGTGAGCATATAAATTCATAGTAATAATCAACGTAACTTTTTCCACAGTCCCATATTAGATATACTTCCCGTTAACTCAAAATTTCTCACTTCCTTTTAGTCCCTCCCTCCTTTGACGTTCTATCTCTTTCCTATTTTATATGTTATCCCATGCTATTATATCTCTGTCTCACTGTTTCGTTGTTTCATTTTATATTGTGTCTCCCTCTTACTCTATTTTGTATATACTCACTCTATATATTTTTGTTTAGTTTTAAATGTTACTCATCTCTAATTCTCTGATTTAACAAATAGATTAGGTTATGGTGAAAATATCCATACCGAATATATATTATTTAAATTTATTAGTTTTCCTCCTTTGCCGACAATAACAATTCTCTGTAATATCGGAATTGTGATAGTGTATTCTAATTCTAAGGAATAGTGGAGGTGAGTTGTTATCTGCTCGCCGTTCGGTGTTCGGTGTTCGGTGTTCAGTCCTCGGTGCGTTTCTCTGGCATGAAGCCGATATACAGCGATAGCTGAAACCCGACACCGCCTCGCCGGGATCGTATTTTTAAGTTTGTTTGATATACACGGGCGTGCTTTTCAAAAATATCCCCTTGCACATAGACTCGCACACATACACACTTGACGCACACCACATCTAGTTCAAATGCGTGCCATATTATCCACGATTCATGACTATTTATAGTGAGTATAATAAATTATTGCCAGTATACAATATACCCGAACGCCGGGCAGAACATTCAACATTGGACATCGCGGTAATACGATAGACCTTGTTATTCTATATTTTTGAAAGGGGATATTTTTCCATTCGGTACTTGCCTACGCATATAATCTGAGTGTAGGCATCACTGTTATAATTGTCAGGGTTGCCATTACGAGCAAAATGTCAAATAAAAATAAACACGTTTTGTGAAATTTCCCACGCAAATGAGTAGGCCCCGCTTAGTGAAATTTCCAACAAACATTCGATCATTGTGTTAATTAAATACACATGTTTGAATCAAAGATACTATATTTTGCATGCATAAGGCGTAATAAAGTTTGATATTCGCAGAGGTGTTTAGTGCCTTTTTACTCCCAATCTGAATAGCACCTATTATTTGTTTCTATGAGCTTTGGTATTTGATGTCAGATGTCATATTATTTTGGTTTTTTTTTTGTTTATTTATTTGACACTTTATTTATGTTTTTCTACATATTTAGTGTAGGTGGGCTTATTGCCAGGTGGAAATTCCTTCCAATTAACCCAGTTTTTATTGTTAGGAATAAACGATTATATACATTAATAAAGGCGATTTTCGCATGGTGTAAATCAATATCATTTACGTAAGTAAATAAAACTGTAATACACAAATTAAATCAGTTTCATATAAGGATAGGTAAATTAAAATATGTAGGTAACCGCAACAAAGGTCGAGTATTTTTTAAACCCATTAAAGATTTTAATATTAAATTCTTCATTATATTTACAATAATATTGACTCTGAAAAAAAACACAAATATACAGTCCGCCAAGAAAGTGTACAAACAAATGGAGGTCGCTGCGATAGTTTAAATGGAAACACAAAAATGGTTCAAAGGAAAATTTATCTTTAAAAAAGCTCTATTTATGAATATTTTTCACATCAACTTCAAACGGTGTCCAGAAATTAGTGGTACTTCCTGTTTAATGTTCAAACTTGTTGCTATTTTTTAACACTTAGCGAGATAATTGAATAGAAATGTTTTTTATTGTATTTTAGGAGTGTAGCCATTGGTTAGATAAAAAAACAAAAACTATGTGCCAATCGGGCTGCACTTTTAGTATTGAATTTTTTTTTGTAATTCAAATTAGGAAGGCAAGCATAACCTCACATGTGAATCTCGTGTTACTCGGTCTTGCCATAACAATGACAAAATCTAGTTACATTTTATTAATTTTCTGGAATGTAATTTGAATGTTATATTAGGTAGGTACTTTTTTAATGGTTTTCACCCCAAAGGAGTGTTCTAGTCAGTGTCAAGTGTAGAATGGTTTTGGAATGTTTGTAAGTGTAGGCACAAATTTTAATTAGTTGTAATTACTTTTACAATTATAAAATACGCAAAACATACACAGAATACAAGTTGTTATTTTTTTAGTTTAGAGGTAAAACTTAATATAACTTTTGTTTTGGAAATCTCACTATCGGGATTACAAGTTGATGACGTTAAATTTAAGAAAATTAGATAAGATTTTATAAACACGTGTATCGACAGACGATAACAGGGATGCAGTGTTGTAAGGGGGCAATATATATTGATCAGATCCGTGATGAAATTTTTATACAAATTGTTTATAGGACAACTGAAAAAAATGCGATTGAGCTCTTTTTCTTTAAGACGACACGTGCAGATGGTAGAATTCTTAACCTGTGTTTGTCATGTGAACATTGTGGCAGCAAAGCCTTATCCGCATGCGGCAAATGGAAGATGTTGAAAATTTGTTGTAGGAGAGTTTTGAAAAATGATTACCCTTTGATTTAATAGACACATCCCGATGATTCTGCCGTGTGGAAATCATGTTTTCTTTTAATAATGGAGAAGGTCGTAAAAAAATATACAAAAAACTCGCCGGAATCAATGGCATCTTTCGCCAACGAATCGGCCTTTTCATTGCCAGGGATAGCGCAGTGGCTTGGTATCTAAGCCAACACGATTTCTCTTCCAAAGTCGGTTAATTTATTAACGAGTGCGGATTCTAATACTGAAATCGTCGTCCGGGTAGTGGAAACGGGAAGTTTCATTTTTTAAGTGCACTCGGGGGACCATATAGAATTAGAACATTTACAATGTGATTATCATCGTATTTTAGGCTCTCAAAAATGGTTATGCATTCAGCAGTGAAAACTGAGGCCTCTTTAGTAAGTTTATTTTTATTTTTATTGACCTGGTCTGATAAGGGAGAAGTAGTAGAACCATCTGTGTAAATAGTTTTCCATCCGAATTAAGGCGAATTAAAAATTTGGCTAAGTTTACTTGGAACTTCGTGGTTGCCAAGTATGCCGAGGTAGGTAGGTACTCAATTTAATTCATGGATTAAAATACAAAATAATATAAATACTTGCCTCTGCAGATTGAGCCCGCGCAAAAAGGTGGCACCCTCAATAATATTACAATAATCGATGCTGTATTACTTGTACTGTATCAATTCACTGGCAGCAAATAATACTTATTATAATATGGTAAGTACTTTTTTGTTTATTTATTCGTTCTCGTCTTGCTAGTTAGGACCCTCGTGAGTCGTGGGAATTAAGTTTTTTTTGCTGATCCTTCAAGAGCCAGCACATGGCGAGGACTGTTTGTTTTTTCAGCATGTCGCGGTTGTACGTCATTTGTGGGTTTTGCAAAACGTGCGCCTTTTTTTAGATTTTTTGTTATTGTTTTCAGTAACATATATCAGTCAAATAATTTATATGAATGTTTCTAGAATGTTGTATGCACACACTGGTGTTTACTACAAATAAATTCTTGTTTTGTTTTCTATATTTATTTCTTGGAGTATTATATTTAGAAGCAAAATGATTCGTTTCACATGACTAATTTCCTGTGTTATCGAACAGAAGGAATTTTTATCTTTAACTGGAACTAAAACACTCTCATTCACAAGGCCCACCAGAAACTATTTCAATTCACGGATAAGATTATGTTTATCTTAATGGGAAAAGGTCTGCTGGGAGTCGTATCGAATCGACAACGATTGCTTTGAATAACAAAAACAAAAAAATTATCTCGGAAACACATGCGTTTTTTTAAAGTCCTTCCCAGAGTGGAAGATACTCTCAGTATCGCCCTGGTGAAAGATCATCATTCAGAATCAAAACGTTGCTTGAAATGGCTTTAGCCGTGTTTGGTGACCAGATCTGAATAGCCAGGTACTTCCCCATCTCCTTCCTCTCCTCAATACGTTCAGTCACACAACATACCAATTAGTATTATATAATAAATATAAATATAATTAATATATCTAATTCTAAAATTAATCATATAATTGAAAATACACTTTGTATGTACCACTTTACTTAAAATATATAAATATTTCTACATGTTTCGATAGCAATGCCATCATCTTCAGGAATAAATGAATACTGAAGATGATAGCATTGCTATCGAAACATGTAGAAATATTTATATATTTTAAGTAAAGTGGTATATACAAAGTGTATTTTCAATTATATAATTAATAATGATGCCACAAAGTTATCAATCATTTGAAGAAATTCTAAAATTAATCAGTTATTAAAAAATATCATTTCGGATCTAATTCTAAACTTCTAAAATTCATATATATTATAAATATGTTACACTTATATACCAACTATGCATCATCTTATTTTTTTAAAGTTCTGTAGACATAATCATTTTAATGTTAAAATATGTAAAAGCCCTTTTGGGGCGTTAATGAATAAATAAATAAATAAAATAAAATAAATAATATGTATTATATTCAGTACATATAATGAAATGTATGCCACCATTTTTGAAAGAGTTGGTGGTGTACTGGTCAGCATAGTTCCCTTCCAAGCAGTTGATCGGGGTTCGATTCGAATATTAACAAAAAAACTTTTATTTTTAATATCCTCGTGATAATTAACGGTTCTGCGCTAGTATTCAATAAATCTATATAACAAAAACTATTATACCTTTATGTATTCTGACATATTTTATTATTTGCTTTAACACCATACCTTTTAATAAAGTAAGCAAAATTATTTATTCCCCACTTCTTAATTTTTTTTTGCACGACCATAAAAATATAACACTTTTAAATAAATCAATTAAGAAAGTATTGTCATTTAAATGCGGGAAAACACATTATAAATGTAAGTACCCTACGGAATAGAGAATTTTAATTATTTTCTAACTAAATCGATTTTACCGGTGATAAATAATTTTAAACACCGTCCAAATTAGAATTTGGTGGGAGTAAATAAAATCATATAAGTAAGTCATCGCAATATGGACTAACCATAGTTGCAAATGGCCTTGAACGTCGAAACAGATGCCACAATAAGAAAAACTAAAATACTTAATAATTATAACATTATTACAATTGATTTAAATTAAATTTAAAAAAAAATTAATTAAATGGAGTTTTGCGAATTAAACACAAAAACAATTAATACCTTTTCCAACTAAATTTCTTTACCTACCCACTTATGTGAGTATATATTGAAAATCTAAACATAAAAGTTGGTCCTTTACTTTCAACGCTTACTTATTATCCTCGCCGCCCCCTACCTGAATTTCAATGCCCCCTGTAGCCGCTGAAGCCACCACCGCCCCCCGCAAATCTCCAGTGCCCCGCCCCAGGGGGCGACATCGCCCACTTTGATAATCACTGCATTTTATAGGTAGATAGATACCTATATCGATCGAAAAATTGATAATTAAATGGCATTGTCTACGCCGACGCCTTCCCTTCTTCCTTTAGCTGTGTAGTGTAACACCCTTGTCCCTCGCAGGTACTAATTATAAGCCTGATGTGATTCATCCAGCACAGTGGTTAGCACCGGCGCCAATCTACAAAACGGATGTGTTATTCATAGCACACTGAACTTCCGGTAATGCACGGTTCATTCGTTATTAATCACCGGGAAATGGCCAACCGGCCAACTCGCAGAAGGGCTAGAATTTTCACTAACACTATTCTAATTAAAAACAAATAGCCTACGGAAGTTCAGCAGAAATTAACAAATTCGATATATACTCAAAGATTTTTTCTGAGTTGAATATCTGTGAGTTTTTCCAATGAATGATCCGTTCAACCCCCAATAAAATTCATATTTACGAGTAGTAATATTAAACGAGTATGGGCGAAACCGGGTTGAGGTGGTTATGGTACCGATAGGTCGCGAAGTACCGCAGAAAATATTATCGCTTGAAAAAATTGTATATAGATCAACAAACGCCGATTCGGAATATACTCGTATAAGTTTTATTATAGATATTGTAGGTAGAATTTACAAATCGTTATTTAAAACTATGTCATCAAAACGCCTTATTCGGGTTGCATCATTGCTTTCTCGGCATCTGACGTCACACAGAGAGGTTCGCATGTATTCTGGTGTTGCATTTGTATGGAAAATTTTATTTTTCGATTTTGTTATCAAAAGTGGTGGAGTAACACTTTTCACATAGACAAATTCCTTTTAGAATTCCTAGAACAAGCACCTTGATAAAAGTTTTAATCTACTATGTCGTTAATTTGTTATTAATCCCGAGCGTGACTGCAGATCGCCAACGAACTAACTTAAACATATTTCGTCGACGCGAACTGTTTTTTTTTCGTCAGCGATCTGCGGTCGTGCTTGGGTGTGTTAACACATAACCGATATTTGCGATGTGCTTGCGCTGGGGACCCAGGACCATTTGGGGTTAATGCACAATTGACAGTTTGAGAGGTGCTATCACGGGGGGGGTGCAAGGAGATAGAATAGACCATTTAATTGTTTTCCCCAGACATCGAACCGCTGTATTCGAGGGTAGTTACAGCTATTCCTTAACAAAACTTTAGAATGAAATACCGCTATTTACTCGGAAGGTCGAAATCGCTGCAGTGCTTTAGGAAGTTCTGCTGCGAATGGTTGCTGACTGCTCAGTTAGACGCACAACATCATCGATAAATAATGAAATGGATACTCGAGTTAGTGATTTTATAAAAAAAAATTATCATTTTTATATTATTAGATTTAATGTTTTTGTTTTATTTTTATAGATTTTATGTAACTTTAACTTAATCTAATTTCTGGCACTGGAGAAAACCAGCTGCACTCCGGGATGTATAGCTGAGCAGTGACCTTTTTATCAATTAATTAAACTATACTCGTATATATGTAAAATAACAACTTATCAACAAATAAATGTTTTTATATTTTCTTCAATGAATGTATATTTATAATCTGGCATCATTATTAATTAGTATACTGGAGTGCTTAAATGGAGTGAGTAAATGGAGTGCTGATACCAACCTTGATGTATGGCAGTGAGGCATGGAACTGGCAGAGGAAGGATGAAAGTAGACTGAATGCTGTAGAAATGAGATCTCTGAGACGAATGTGTGGTAAAACCATGTATGATCGAGTGAAAATGTTGAGATTCGTAAAGAATGCAAGGCTGATGTAAGCGTAGTGAGCAAGATTAAGAAAGGGACGCTTAGATGGTTTGGGCATGTAGAGCGAATGAACGAAGAAAGGAGTGTAAGGAGAATATATGACGCGAATGTGAATGGAAGAAGAGCCGGGGACGCCAAGGAAGACATGGCACGATCAAGTGAATCAAATACTCGAGTCGGGCCATGTCAGAAGTCGGAATAACAGAAGAGAATGTATGAGACGTTGTATGAATGTGAATGAAGCAAGAAGTGTATGCCAAGATCGAGTTGTTTGGCGGTCCGTCCTCTCTGCCTACCCCTGCGGGGAAACGGCGTGATGGTTAGTTAGTTAGTTACTGTGAATCCTGACGAGGAAAGCTTCGTCTCCGAAAGTTTTTATATTTATTATTTCATTTGTATTTGCACCCCTCATTTTAAATTCCTGGTTGCGCGGCCGGTTAATCTGCGAGGTGTTGAAAGTGGGTAGTGTCTAGTTGTATCAAACCTATTTGGAAGGTGTTTCTTGATTATGGTTAATAATTAAAATCATAACACGCCATCTGTAGACACCGCCGGGGAATGTCTGGCCCCTCCTGCAACCGTAGTTACATTCATTCTTTGTGTAATGTCTTGAATGCTTGTAATTTACTGCATATTTGTTATTTTATTTATTTATTTATTTATCTATTAATTGATAAACTAAAGTTTTTAAGACAAGATTTTTGTGCATAGCGCAAAGGGTAACAATTATTTTTATAAACAATAATTATTAGCCTGAAAATTGTTACCCTTAAAAACTTTAGTTCAATTAATAAATATTTGACAAGTCAAAGCATTTTTCACGCAGCGCAATTTAAGTAACTGCAAATTTCAGTGTGCTTTTTGTCGTCCTCGGGAGAGCACGTGTTCAATTTAAGTGTGGTATATTGCGGTTGGCGCGTGTCGTGATAACTATATTTATTGTTTATCCTGTTAAAATAAATACACCGTAAAGTGAATCGATGTTTTTCACTATGTCGGAAGTTAGTTATATTGCGGATGATCGTAATGTATCAAATGACAGCGGCACTACGGACGACGAGACCTCTGTTCCCATAAATGAATGTGTGCAGCAAAGCAAATGAGATAAGGCGATCCAATCAAATATGCGCTCGCTGTAAAAATGAACTTCATGGACCGCGGGAAAACACAATTGTGAAGTGAAATAATCTTTTATTTTTGTATTTTTTAATATTTTTTGTAGTTGTAAATGTGTAGTTTTTTTTTAAATTAGAACATTCATAATATTCATATAATTTCATTCTTTACTTGTATAATTTAAAAAAAAAATCATTAAAATTGATTGATATTTGTCCAAGTTATTGCATTTTTATTGAATACCATACTTATATATTTTTCGTATTAAATCAAGTGGAAAGGCATTATTATTACCACACGATTAATTTTATTTAAACTGCGTAAATATGCCTTACGTTCGCAGTCTATTATTAAAATAAGTCCGAAATATAAACCTTCTAACTTTTTACTACAAAGAAAATAAAATACATATCTGGCTTCTGATACTACTTTTGTGTAGATATTCATATTCATACTCGTACATTGTATTTTACAAGATATGCAGATTATATCGAACATTCACTTCTAAAAATGCACAATTTTTTTTACTTGAATAACGATTTTCTGAGAAATCTAATCAATTTTATGAATTCCTTTACAGCTAGTTCTAGGTTCATGACCCCTTGCACGCTTAAACTACATCATTACGTTACTCAATCACACTCGGCAATCTAGTGAATTTCCGCAATTTCGTGAATTCCACATTGGATGCGTTTAGGGAAGACGTTGCAATAAAGCATAAATGATAAATTGTAATGCATTTAATAAGCCGTTTTCCGAATTGAATGCAAAATTGCAACGTTTTGGCGTTTAATGAATGTCTCCCACATCAATTTCCTAAAACAGGGTATTCCCAAATATGCATGTCGACGTATTTCGTGTTTTCAGCGCAGGTAATTCAATTTGGATGCCGTATTTGAATAATACGATTAGAATATGTATTTTAATATTATGTTTGTCATTATAATATTAGAAATACATATTAAATATTATAGTATAGGTACAACCCTCATTTTTTTATGTGAATAGAACAGAAGAGTCCCAACTGATCAGAGCCAGTGGGACTATGGCTTCCCTAATTGTGGTATGTTGTGAAGCTGAAAGGAGTATTTAGGGGAAGGAGATGCGGAAAAGGCAGGTTGACAAGTACCTCGTTAGTCAGATCTGGTCATCGACTAAATCCATTTCAAGCAGGGGCGACTCGTGACTTTTTAGTGTGCTAGAATGCTATCAATGAAAAAAAAAGAGTATTGATGTTGTTTTAGCTGAAAATGTTTTTTTTTTAATTTTGACCAAATTGAAACCCCTAGCAAAAAAAATTTCATACATTTTTTGTTTTTGTTTTTAATCTTACAACAGCATCAATAATTCAGTTTTTTTCAATCTTAGCACCAAAATGTCACGAGCCGCCCCTGATTTCAAGCAACGTTTCGATTCTGTGGTGGTCTTTCACCAGGTCGATACTGAGAGTATTTACCACTCTATTTAGCATAACATAATAAAAGTTGTTTAGACAACGTCAGTGGCTGAGTTGGTAGCGTATCGGGTTCCCACCCAAGCGTCATGAGTTCAATTCTTCGGCTTTTTAAGTCCTCCATCACGTCACAAGCAACATTTTCCGCTTAATTTGATGGCAGTAGGAGATTTTCAAATATTGTCAGGTTATTCGTTACCCGTAAGTATCTACTAACTTATTTATGCTATTAATAATATTTTTTTAAATTAAAAGGGTGTTTATTTATTGAAAAAAAAACGCTTTAAGTTGACAAATGCGAAAAAAATATTGTGAAAAATGAAAATACTGGAATTAAAATTGTGAGATAGAATAGGACAGTGAAAATTGTAAAAAAAATATTTCTTCACCGAATTTCCTAATTACAGTAGAACCATATTAAAGAACCAGGTGAGGATATTTCTACATTTCGATGATTGACATCAAAATTATTAAATTACATAAAATTATAACACGGTAATTGACAACTAACAAATATATGTAGGGTGTAGATAATCGGTTGAGTCAGCACCGACTGACAGTTGTTGTTGTGACACTACACGACTACTCGTGCCGCTTGTCAAATTGCAATACCCGCTAACACCGGCCACTGGGTGCTAACTAGTATTGGCCATTAATGACAGCAGTGTTCCGCTCGATTCCGTCCATCGACTTCCTTCGATAAAACGTTTTGCCACCAATGACGTGCTTCGGTAAACTGCACCGATCATAGACGTAGACCTAGCTCAGGGATTGGCGATATCAAATTACACAAATTGCTGCGGTATTAAGATTGAAACGTTGACATTATTGTTAGATCGTGGAATTATTGTAATAGTTTTATTATTTATTTTCATAAATCATAAATTAAGCCCCTCATTTTCAAACTATGTTGCAATGACTGTCCTTTGTTCTACATAAGTAAAACACCCCGTGTTAATACTAGAATCAGTAATTTTTCAGAGTTTGCCAATCATCTCATTTCGATCGATCATATTTTTAATAAAGATACGGGGGTTGAAATTCTTCACCGTAATTAATAATAAAGGCAAAAATTAGATAATTTAGAAGCATTTAAAATTAGAAAATCCCTAAATATTAGTTCTAGTATATTGAATAACCAAGTGAATTTATCGTATAGTTTTATTCTAGATATTTTTCCGGAGAACCGCTCTGTTCCTTCCGAAAAACCCTTAATAACCCCTTCCCGTTTGGTCGACTCCCACTCCACACCCAAATATTTATGTAGGTATGTCTGTCATTATTTTGTTATCTTATATTAGTTTTAATATAATCCTGACTAAGGAAGCGTACTTCCGAAACCGGTCGGTCAATATAATAAATTGAAGTGGTTTAAAACAAATGTTTATGTTTATGTTATAGTTACATTCTATTCAAGGTTGTAACTGCTTATTATTAGATATTAAGAGATGGTTAAATTATCCTTTTATATCTGATAATATTTCAAAAATCTGTTTTATGTCCTTTGGCACTTATAGGCACGGCTTCCTAGGAATTTATGTATCTCTCTATGGATATTTAGGAAATCTTTACGAACTGCATTTTTATGATGCATATAAAATAAAACATCCGTGTTTTTCTCTTTTAAAAACTCATTCGTATAAATAGATAACTACCGAATTAAAAAACATAAAAAAAAATACATTCCATAACTCCTTCATTACCATGATCGTTCACATTCTGATTTCGCGTCATCAATTATTATGGATATAATAATTTTCATAAAATGCTAATGAGTCTGTATGAGATTAGCGATGTTTGCCAATGATAAATATGAAACTAGTCATACCACTATCGCTCCCCCTTCCTAACGAGTGCGGTTTAATGGAAAATTGAAACTTCCATGCTTTTCGTTCGAAATTTGAATCATTTTCTATGTACTTTAGAGTGCTTTCTTGGTTTGATTTCGATAAAATTTCTGGCACTTTTTGACAGTCCATAGAAAATACATAGTACACTCTACAAGTCTGACATTTTATAGTAGAGAAAAATGAAGGCGCTGCGATAATTTAAAACATTTTAAATGACTACACCAAGATGGCTTATAGGAAGATTATTGTAAGTTTTTAAAAAGCACAATGGTCAAAGAGCATGTTTTTAATTTCGGTATCCAGAAATGAATGGCACTTTCTGAAAGGAAATGATTCTACGTCACATTTTAAGACAATTTTATGTTTAAACTTTTTTACTGTTTAACGCTTTGCAAGGAAGACTACACGGAAAAGGCGATTTATTGTATTTTTTAAATTAATTTATCGAAATAACCATGTATTAGATGTTAGGTAAATAAATAAAAACAAATTCAAATTCACAGGTCAAAAATACAAAAAAAAAAAAACAAACGAATTATGATGTTTTGCATTGTTTCTTTAAAACGAACTGTCAAATGTTGTCGAATGTTATTTTTTTATGTGAGGAACAACATTTTAAAGACGTAGTTAGCAGCTTGGTATTGCCATAGCTATGAAAAATTTTGTGCTATTTTATTAAATGCTTAAATTTTATTGCCAAGCTATACCCAAGTAACTTTATATATATTGTAACCAGAGTTGACCCGAACGCAGTACTCGCGCATATGCATTGCTTGCATATAGCACCTTTCAAAATTGTTATTCAACTAAGTAAATAAAAGAAACATTTTACTGAAATTGAAAAAATACATTTTTAATTGGCATAATAAAAAGAAAACACACTGGAAAACTTTTCAATAAATGTAAAAACTACACCTCCATTTTTGAGGGCCTCCATGGTCGAGGGGTCGAGGGGCTCTCGACTACGAATCCGAAGGTCGCGGGTTCTAATCCCGGCGTGCGCAAGTAATTTTTATTCAATTAATTTGTGCTGTTTCACAATTAATTGATTTAAAAATAATACTCGTATATGGTATATTTGCGCACGTTCCAGAGTGAAAGATACTCTCAGAATCGTCCTGGTGAAAGACCACCATTCAGAATTGAGGCGTTGCTTGAAATGACTTTTAGCCGTGTTTGGTGACCAGGTATGAATAGCCAGGTATTTCCCCACCTTCCTCTTCCCCTTCTCCTTCCCCTCCCCAATATCTCCAGCCTCACAACATTCCCCAATTGGGGATGCCATAGTCTCACTGACTCCAGACGATGCGAGCAATTGGGACTCTTGTGCGGTATTCATATAAAAAAATATATCTTATCGTCACTTTATTTAATAGGTAATTTACATAATTCCATTTTTTCTCAAATTCAGATTTGAATTCCACCTTTTAGAATTTTTTTTAATACATGATACTGAGAAAACCTCACCTCAACCTAATTTATTATAAGTTAGCAAGAAATCACATCAAATGAATGAAAAAACAAGAACTGAAAATAAGTAAAACGGATATAATATAAAATTAATAATTAAGAAATTATCGTTAAATATTTACGTTAAGTAACTTTCGATTTGTTTGCGATTATATTTTGGTTTTCGGTTAAATCTTAGAATTATTCATACTTTAATTATAACATCTTAGATTTACAAAATACGAGCTAAATTTGAATTTTTTTGATTAAAAAACCTTTGTAACTTTTTAATTTTGGAATAAAGTTATTAAGTTGTGAATTCTTGCTTGTCGTTTGGGTGTCATAATTGATTTGACAGCGAAAGTAATGCCTTGTGACGACTATTACTATCTCTAAACAACGAAACAAAAAACATTTATTTGAATATTCTATTTCATTCCAAACATTTATTTTTCAAAATATATCTAAATAATAATGTTCTTAAGTAGGCACCTACTTGTGTTTTCCATTTTAAAAATATTCTACCCAAACAAACATTCTTTTTTGGAATATGTAATCTGTGGCTAACCAGAGTGGTATATCTATGGACTAACGTCAATACAACATGGCGGGTTCAATGTTTTTCATACTAATTTTAAAACGTTATAGCAACAGTTTTACATATTGGATTTCATTCAAACTACTCTCTAAACCAGGCAAAGCCCAAACTGCGGATGTTAAAAATTTTTTTGCGGCTTAAACTGAAGTTTTCAGCTTTCTATGTTTTGGATTTTGTATTAAAATCCTTCTCGTAAATTTATCACATTTATATTATATTTCTTGTTATTAGACCTCGGACTCTCGATGGGGAAATCAAACGATTTGGGTAGGGCACCCCTGCTCTAAACCTTCCCGGCACTAATAAGAACAAACTGTGCTATTTTCATCGAAATCGGTGAAATCGGTAATTTCGAGAAAATCGAAGACAGACAGACAAAGATTAAGTTCAACTTTTGCATACATTTATTATGTACATAAAGTAAGTTCCAAAGAACATCTCAAATTAAAAAAAAAATCAAAATAGGTAGGCAGTTTTTAAAATACACGTTTTTTTGTTTTCCGGTAATGTTTCCAAAATGGACTTTTGTAATTTACTAATTAAGGAGGTGCTATGCAGGTACTAGTCTTACAGATTTATAAACCTATGTGTAGATACCTTTTTTCTTTTGGCCAAAAGAGAACTTAACGGACCTTGCATTCACGATATTTGCAATGGTAACACAAATAACTTTATCCACCTAAAAAATGTAAAATAGATACAAAATAAATCAAATTTGATAATGTTATTATTAATTTCTGCAAGTATTTTATTTTGTTATTATTGTGACAGTTGTTTCGGCGTTCAAAGCAATTTTCAAACTGTTAATTTTCTAAGCCTATTCCAGAAAATAAATGATGTTCTACGAATTAAACACTAACTAACCAAACATCACGACGACGGATCGTCAAACTCAGTCTTGGCACACACTCCTTGCTTCATTCACTCTCATACATCATCTCATACATACTCTTCTGTTATTCTGACTCTTGGCATGGCCCGATTCAAGTTTTTGGTTCACTTAATCGTGCCATGGCGTCCCTCGAGCGTCCCCGACTTCTTCCATTCACACTCGCGTCTTATATTTTTCCTTACACTCTTTTACACAATAACAATTAATATACAGATATCTGATTATATAAAGCAGGAAATAACTCTCAAACGGTGAGTTCTGGCGTCATGAAATTTACAAAGTTTTTGACTGAAATTTCTGTTTTTCAATTTGGAGCTTTGAAATATTCATTTACTATCAAAAAATAAGACAAGGACGGCTCCATAATGTTTGGTTAATTTTTTTTCAGGTTCAGATGAAAGTTCACTTTTTAACACCATACCACCAGATTGGCACCGCCTTCCGTATAATACCATACTCGGGCAGAAACGTCTTACATAACATAGTTTAATCCCGAGTAACGCCGAGCACAACAACTAGTCATTAATAAAATATGTAAATAAAAAAAATCGCCGTTTGCTCTGCCACCCTCTGTCTACCCTTGGGGGAAACCCGAGCGCGGAAACCCGATACGGCGGTGTCTTATCATCCTCCCAACAGAAAGATCCTGCACCAGGGTTTCCACAACATACATTTTCATCACTAATGTCTTTTTCAAACTTTTTAATTGTGATTTCATGTTGTCGAGCGTAGGTAATCTACCAGCTATATGCATCGCAGCGAATGTTGAAATTACAGCATATTTCAAATTTATTATTCGACTTCAGTAAAGAAAATTGCAAATGTTTGTTTCTTTCGAACTAGCGAATAAAGAGAACAAACTTTAAAAACTTTTCGGAAGATCTTACAAACTTAACGAACGTTCGAAATCGATCATCGTACACTTCTGTGTCTTTTTCGTCAATAAGCAAGATAACGGCTATTTCTCGGTGACTTTTCGCAAGCATATCGCTGTCGGCATGCACGTATATACTCGTACACGTGCACCAGTACACACAATCCTAAGTGTATTTAAAAAGAAGTTTTCCTTCTGAAGTTAAATGATTATGGAATAACTGCATGAGGACATTCAACAAATCTTAATTTAGTTCAAAATGTACAATACTCCATAGTCAAATTGCTCGAATATAAATAAAGCCATGATGAAATCATTGCTATATAATTTGGTGAATTTATTATCTGTTCGTTATTATATACTGTGGCTTAAAATTAGGAAACATACATCTCAATCTGAATATAATAAAATAGTGGCACATGCTCATAACACAAGACTAACTGCAAACGATGGACCTTTACCTCCCAGATACTTGAATAAATACAGCCAAAGAACCTTAGAATACTATGTCCCAAAAATTTACTTGTTACCCAAATCAAAAAAAAAATTGTTAACTACTTTTCAGAAGGAGATGTATGCTGAAAAATACTCTTTGTACTAATCTTTTTTTCTTTACTTTGTCTCTTATTTTCCTTTTTTATTTTTGATTTTCTCTGTACTTTTGTATCATTATTTTCAATTTTTATAAATACAATTTTTTTCTTGAAAAAGAAAACAGTTATAATAATGTAATATATCTATGTATCTACCAGTGGCGTGCAGTCCATAAAGGGTGAAAAACTGTGCTCAACCCCGCTAAAAACATTTAAGAACAAAAAACTTTGATCTGAATGTATTTTTTTTACGTCACAATCGTTCTACATTGATAAATTGTTTCTATTTGACAAATTTACTATTTTAGTAAGATAATAAATTGACCGTTTTCAAATATTCAATGCATATTTCATACCTAAGGTTGAAAAACTGTACACAGGCTTTGGTCATGGATCGATGCATGCTACAGGTATCTAATTGTTATAAATTAAAAATATATTCTATTTAAATAACCCGTTTACAAAATGATGTATAAGTATAGATACATTATATATTACATAACAGTTAATTTGATTGAAGTGTGAAGTTAATATATATTCTTCCTTTGTTGGAATAAAAAAAATAAGTCTATATTGCGTAGACAACTGTGTTAAAGGTAAATAGTATGATTGATGTGGCCACTTCTTTTTTAAAGTTAATTTAATTTTGGCGACTATTTTGGATAATACTAAAGCACCTCCTTACCCAACTGTTATAAAACATCACGGAGTATTTTGAATCAACCCTATCGATGCGAGGTGGGGAGGAATTTGGTTTCGTCTTTCACAAGACAGGGTGTCATGTTAGGCGATACCGCGGCTATACGTGGCTATACGGTGTACGAGACACATCGGTAACCCGACTCACTGGCCTCAAAATTCAAAGGTCTTGGGGCAACTTTAAATCTTAATTATAGGACTACATTCAAAGCTCGAGTTTGATTCGAGCACGTGGAGATTGCTGCCGCCCTCTTGCGGTTAGGGCAGGCATTATTAAATAGTTATATCTAATAACTCAATTTTAGTTTGAGGGACAGCCTTCACATGGGGCCGGCGTTTCAGTTGCTTTTTATGCTCGCTATCAGAGATATTTACGTAATTTTTAGTAATGGTATTACTCGGCTTATCTTGTCAGCGTTTCTTTCATAGTTTCTAGCAACTTGACGAACGTAAATATCTCTGATAGCGAGTATAAACAGTAACCGAAATACCGGGCCCTGGGTACACATTATGATGTTTACTCTTGTGTCAATAATTTTACATATTATTATTATGTAGTACAATATTGTTCACCTGATAACAGTTCCCGAGAAACCTGGTTACTTGTTATAACACCGTTAAGAAAATGACAAAAAGTATCTCTTGGCACTTCATCGTCCCCTAGTAGCTCTTGAGGCCACCGTCGCCCCTTTAGATCTCTCCAACGCCCCTTGGCGTGGCGATATCGCCCACTTTGAGAATCTCTCGTTTGGAGAAAAATTTGGAGGTTGTGATGTGTTATCCCTACCCCTACTCATTAATTTTCCTCTTATTTTGAACGTCAATTGTGCAAAATTTCATCAAAAAGTACCATAATTCTGTTTTAAGGGTGGGAAAGGGGGATGGGGGCGGTTTTTCGCAATCTCTGTAGATAGTGAGTGACCTTCCTCTTGTTTTGAAGGTCAAGTATTCAAATTTTTTATCAAGTTCGAAATAAAACTGTAGATTTGAATAAAAAAAAACAACGGGGCACTCTACATATTATTTATAGATTGTTGATATCAAATATTGAAATCACAACAATGATTTGTTTAATTGAGTTATCAAATTTAAGACTCCCCCGATTTTGTCTTATGGTCTTTTGAGGTTATTAAGTTGCGCTTTTCTTCTTATTCTTTTGTTGCAGACATCCTGGTAGTGTCCACAATCAACTCTGGATAGATAATACACTCTTTATTCTATGAGCATCATCTTATTTTTCCTGTTGATGAACTTTGCAAGACTCTCTGAAGTGTTTACTCAAGAAAATCACGTTATTTTTTTTATTAATCATAGTAATGAGGAGGTCCTAAAAGAATATTGACTGATCTAAGCGTATAGATTAAAAAAGGGACGCTTAGATGGCTTAAACATTAAAACGGATGTATATAGAAAGTCAGGATATATGAAGGTCGCGGGTTCAAATCCCGGCGTGCGCAAGTAAATTATATATATATATGTATATATATATATATATTTTTTTTTTTTATTATTGAAAGAAATATATATATATATTT
>JAHDVE020009382.1:0-37639 GCA_022606495.2 Halesus radiatus
GGAGTTGGGTAGATGTAGGGTAGGAGTTGGGTAGATGTAGGGTAGGAGTTGGGTAGATGTAGGGTAGGAGTTGGGTAGGAGTTGGGTAGATGTAGGGTAGGAGTTGGAGTAGGAGTTGGAGTAGGAGTTGGAGTAGGAGTTGGAGTAGGAGTTGGAGTAGGAGTTGAAGTAGGAGTTGAGTAGGAGTTGGAGTAGGAGTTGGAGTAGGAGTTGGAGTAGGAGTTGGAGTAGGAGTTGGAGTAGGAGTTGGAGTAGGAGTTGGAGTAGGAGTTGGAGTAGGAGTTGGAGTAGGAGTTGGAGTAGGAGTTGGAGTAGGAGCTGGAGTAGGAGTTGGAGTGGGAGTTGGAGTAGGAGTTGGAGTAGGAGTTGGAGTAGGGGTAGGAGGTTGAGTATAAATATTTTTCCAAATATTCGTTTTAAAAATTATTTCCAACACACACACTTCTTGCTTCATCCACATTACAACACATATTCTAAATACACAAACCAATTGCAGCACTGCAATGGGCAAAACCTAGTTAGAAATAAATACACGAACAAATGATTCTAATATAACATTAATTAATAAAGGAAGGAAATGTATATATTCACCGCTTAGTATATTCTTATTACAAAAACAACATAAGACAATTAAATAAATCAATTTAGAAAACATTATCGTTTGAATACAGGGAAATACATTATAAATATAAAAATCTGACAGAATAGAGAATTTTAATTATTTTCTAACTAAATCGGTTTTACCGACAATAAATCATTATTTTAAAAAACCCCTCCAAATTAGAATAGGGTGGGAGTAAATAAAATCATATAAATAAGTCGTCAAAATATGGATTAACCGCAGTTTGAAAAAGGCCTTAAACGCCGAAATAGCTGTCACAATAATAAAATCTAAAAATACTTGCAGAACTCAATAGTAATAATAGTATTATTAAATTTGATTTAAATTAAATTTAAAAAAAAAAGAAATGTTACTGTATGACATATAGATATATGCATAAATAAAAGTCTTACCAAAAGAAGATATTTTTCAAATTACCGAAGAAAATTTTATAAACAAATAGGTTTCAAAGAATAATACCTATTAACAAAAGAATAATTAACATGGTTTTATATGGTTTAAGAAAATACGTATATATCTAAGTTGTTTTCCAATAATGTCAATAATTGAATCAGCAGTTAGATCGCTTTTTCACAAGTTAGGTGCGTATAGTTGTGAATGACGAATACTTGGAGCAGGTCGTTGAGTTTGTATATTTGGGAAGTATCTTTACGAGAGATGGAAAGACTGATAGGGATATTGAAAGAAGGGTGAATGCAGGAAACTCCATTAACGGAGGACTGAACGCGGTTGGCGCTAACAAAAAGTTGTCCAAAGAAGCGAAGCTAGAAGTCCACAAAGGAGTGCTGATACCAACCCTGATGTATGGCAGTGAGGCATGGAATTGGCAGAGGAAGGATGAAACTAAACTGAATGCCGTAGAAAGGAGATCTCTGAGACGAATGTGTGGTAAAACCATGTATGATCGTGTGAAAAATATTGAAATTCTTAAAGAATGCAAGGCTGATGTAAGCGTAATGAGTAAGATTAAAAAAAAAGGACGCTTAGATGGTTTGGACATGTGGAGGGAATGAACGAAGAAAGGAGTGTAAGAAGAATGTATGACGCGAATGTGAATGGAAGAAGAAGCCGGGGACGCCCGATGAAGACATGGCACGAATCAAATACTTGAGTCGGGCCATGTTAGAAGTCGGAATAATAGAAGATAATGTATGAGTCTATGTATGAATGTGAATGAAGGTATGCCAAGATCGAGTTGTTTGGCGGTCAGTCCTCTCTGCCTTCCCCTGCGGGGAAACGGCGTGATTGTTAGTTAGTTGGTTAGTTAGTTAGGTGCGTATAAATATGTATCTTGAAACATTTTTAAATAGTACGAGTAGGTACCTACTTAAATGACACGTGATTAATCAATTAATCTCAAATATTAAATTTAGTTTAACAACTTACCGTGGAACAGTCACCTTAAAGCTGTTTTAGTTTCGGCAGTTTAGAAGATTTTCTGAAAACAAATTTAAACAAATTAGATTAGGTGGTTGGAATACTTAAAGTGTTATGAAACATAATCTACAGGAAGAATAAAAACATAACATTTGAATAATAATAATAATAAAATTATTAATTGAAAAAAAAAACATATATGATTATATTTATAGACATGGCGTCAAGATCGACTGAGAACTTTGATTCTCAGATTCAATTGTTATTGACGATTTTAACATATTGTAATAAGGGACTCAAGTCAATTAAAAAAAAATTCAATTATCAATAATGACATTAAAACTTAAACACCAAAATATTTCGTTGTTTATTCTAAAGTTAGTTTTCACAGTTAAAATAAGTTTCAATTTTTCAAAGCCCGCCAAAACGCTCCAAATCTATGGCCGGTAGGTTTTGAGGTTAAATTGTCAAAATTCAAAAGAAGGATGAGCTTTACCGTGCATCATTTTATATTCTATTCATAGTAAACCATAACTAACTATTTTGTTTGTAAGTTTTATTTACTATGTACTTTTGCTATTTTTGATATATTAAATTCGCTACCGGTTTCGACACAACCGTGCCATTCACTAGCGTTCTTAAAACTGGCAGCGAATTTAATATATCAAAAATAGCAAAAGTACATAGTAAATAAAACTTACAAACAAAATGTCTAGAAATTGCTATATAATGAATGCCGAAAAAATACAAGAAATCATAACTAACTAACTAGCCATCACGCCGTTTCCCCGCAGGTGTAGGCAGAAAAGACGGACTGCCAAACAACTCGATCTTGGCATACACTTCTTTCTTCATTCACATTCATACAACGCCCCATACATTCTCTTCTGTTATTCCGACTTCTGACATGGCCCGACTCAATTATTTGATTCACTTGATCGTGCCATGTCTTCCTCGGCCGTCCCCGGCTTCTTCTTCCATTCACATTCCCGTCAAATATTCTTCTTACACTCCTTTTTTTCGTTCATCCCCTCTACATGCCCAAACCATCTAAGCGTCGCTTTCTTAATCTTACTCATTACGCTTACATCAGCTTTGCATTATTTACGAATCTCAATACTTTTCACACCATCAAACATGGTTTTATCCCACATTCTCCTCAGAGATCTCATTTCTACGGCATTCAGTTTACGTCCAACCTTCCTCTGCCAATTCTATGCCTCACTGCCATACGTTATTGTTGGGGCCATAACTAAGTATAGTTATGCGTGCCTTTTTAGAAACTTAAACTCAAAAAATGATAATAGAATTGACCATTAATATTATCATGATACCCACGTTGACAATTGGTTTGCTCATGAATACTCTAATTTATTTCACTAATAATAGTTTTTTGTATTGAACAATAATCGTAGAGCTTATAATCACCCAAATTAAGTTTAAATTTCGCCACAACAAAAAATACGCATTTAAAATACACAACAAAATCGAATAGTCAAAATGTCCATTCTAATCCAAAAACACAATGTGCACGTGACGTCAGATTTTCCAAATGCAATGGTACCTATGTAACAAGATGTTTTGTTAAGATTTATAAATTTTACTTATAATTATATATAATAAATTTATACATTTAGAATCGGCGTTTGCTGATCTACATTAATATATTTATGCTTTGACGCCATAATATTTTTCACTGGAGTTCTTTATCAAATCTGCCGTGACAGGGCGAGAGGGACGTCGGAGAGTTATTATTTATTATTTCAAAATAATGATGGTATTATTACGCAATACGATAAACATAATGTTTTTAAATAGAAAAATAATTATTAATTGATAAACTAAAGTTCTTAAAAACTTAAGACAAGATTTTTGTGCATAGCGCAAAGGGTAACAATTATTATTTTTATAAACAATAATTATTAATCTAAAAACACTCATCCAAATTGAAAAAACCTTCCGAGCAAAGATAAATGTCGCCGGCAGGACTCGAACCCGCACCCTTCTAATGTCCGGTCAGATGCTCTACCGTTGAGCTACGTCGGCTTATCGCAAACCTGTTCGAGTCCTGCCGGCGACATTTATCTTTGCTCGGAAGGTTTTTTTTTTTTTTTTTTTTTTTTTCAATTTGACATATGGTTTAGATTAATAATTATTGTTTATAAAAATAAAGAAAAATAATTATTAAATATTTTATAAATATTCATAGGCTTAGCATTTATCAAAATATAACCAGAATTATTACTTTTTCTGACCGTCCCATTGGAAGTTTTACAAAATATTTAAAATGCGAATATGATTTTTAAAGTGGAGAAAAGTATTTTTAATCTCTTTTCGTTGCGTTTTTGTAAATAAACATAACCAAAGATTTGTAATCCGCATTACAAAAAAAAAACATTAAAGTTATGTAATGTTCATGAAAAAATTAAACTACACACATATCTCATCGATATGTTAAAGAAAAAACTTCACAGCATTTTTTAAGGATATTCAACTTTTTAAATGTTTTTGTAAAACATGCGTAGAACGGTCAGAAATCTGTAATATTTCTGATTATATTTTGATAAATGCTAAGCCCGTGCAAATTTAAAAAAAATGTAATAAATATTTTTCTCTTTAAAAACACCACGTTTATCGTATTGCACAATAATATTATCATTATTTTGAATTAATAAATAATAACTCTCCGACGTCCCTTTCCTGGTTAATCAAAAATGTTAATTAAAAAAATATTATAAAACATTGTATAACAAATTTATATTAGAAATTAAAAAAGAATTTGTTTTTTTTTTTTATTAATACTAATAGGAAAATAAATCCAAGATATAGCTATTCAAAAAAATTGTTATTTATATTTAATTCACGATTCACGCTTTTTACGATTTCTAACATTTTAAATTTGTCTAATTGTAAACCGGTTGTATTTGTAAATAAAATTTTAAAATATTTATTTATGTCAAAAGAATGAATGGTTTTCAAAACATGATTGTCAAATTCAGAATAATTATTAAAATTTATAAGTACTCGTATTTCCCATGTAAAAATAATAGTATTTCAACTTTTCATCATTCTAGTAAACGGGATATTTACCAGAAATAAATGATGACAGAAATTCTTTAATGGCGCCCAATTCGGTTCGGAATTGTCTCTCCTTGCGCAGACAGCAATTTACTAGCCTATTTTTATAACACACGATATGCAGCCATGCATTTCAGGCGAAATAGCTGCCATATGTCTTGCGGGCCATTACGAAAAGTCTTGTATTTTATGGTAATGCAGCTCTGCCAGAAACCCGACAAGTAATGTGTGGAGTGATCCTTGTATAGTTGGGGGCAGCAGCTCGCACTGCAAACAACCTTGTGTGATTTACGGCAGGTTACGGCACAGTGCCTACTTGCGTGTAATCTGCCTCTTGTTCTTAAGCGAACGGGCCGGTGAAGCTTTTAAGGAAGGCTCTGGGTGTTTACGCAAGCAAAAGCTTAGTTTTATAAGCAAGACATTAGAGCCGTTGTCGTTGATTTATTATTAGGAAGGCTAGTAATTCCACTCGCGGGATGAGTATTCATACGATTATTAGAGCGCACAGTTATGTAAATGTCTTAAGGACTATTTATTTAAATCTAATTTTGGTTCCGTTGAGCAATTAATAAAAAAATTTAAAAAATCACCACAAGAATAACGATTTATTTTTGTTATCGCTATTTGACATTTTAGTTTAATTTTTTTATTTTTTATTAATTAATTTTTCTATACATACTCGTACATCCACACAAATCCATGTACAAAGGTCAAAAACATTTTTTTTTATATACGTATAATTTTTTTTATTTTTTAATATTCATCTGAACACATGTACATAAACCTACGTGTACTGCATATATTGAAAAAAAATCCCATATAAGCAAGGCCAGTACGTGGGTATACCGGTATACAGGTATCAGTTAGTGGCAGAAAAAAAAGGAGTTTCTTTTATCAAGGAATCAATTTTTTAATTTTTGATACCTGTCTATATACATTTACTCAAATACACATCTATATTCTCTATCTATATATTTACAAGTTCATAAATTAAGCGAGTTTCTACTTCAAAGTAATAACTATATAATTCTAATAAGATTGAAAAAGAAAAACAGATAAATAGAAATACAAAAGCTTTGATGGTTTATTTATTTTATTTTTTTTTGTTGAGAGAATAAACCGTATTTGTATTAATATATTTAAATAACATATTTTATAATACTAATAAAGAAATAGCTCGTGTTTTGATATTCTGTTTTAATTAAATACTCCATCTGCGTTGCCTTCATTGTACGTAGGTAAACACGACATTAGTATGTGATATGTCGAGGGATTAGTGATTGATATAAATACACTTAATGCAGTTATTGTTTTCTTACCTAAAAAATAAATGTAGTTAAAATTTGACGAATTGGGAAATAATGCAGTTACTTCTAAATGGTTAGATATATATATGGCAAATAAGATCAAACCATACGTTAGACACAGATGTACAAGAAATTTTGATTTGTTTTGTACAGACCTAAATAATACGGGATATCATATTTTTATACGAAAAACGTCAACATTGAACAATGAAATAAGTAAACATCACAGCATTGACATTTTCTCAAATTCCATAAATGCATTTAAAATTTCGATACAAAAAGCCATAGCTGATGATTTTTTTATATCTTCATAAATTAAATTAAAATATAAAATTTAATTTAATGTAAGTAAAATCTTTGAACCTTTTTTTGTGGCATTATTTTGCCTTCAACATTTTAACTTCGTTTGTTTAGACATCGTGCGAACAAACAATATCGTTATTGTCAACAACAATAAAAAAAACCTATCTTCCAGGCCCATTTTAAATATGTTTCCATTCACCCCTCCTTCAAACTCTATCTCTTCCCCCACTGTTTACTAATCCCTAGTCACGTCCCCACCCCCACTGTGACATCTATTATGTATGTTCTGCCATAATTTTGTAATATTGTTTAACATATATTGCTCTGATGAAGGATCGGTTGTTCCGAAACCGGTGGCATGAAAAATAAATGTGGTTAAGACAAAGTTTGATTGTTTTATTTCATTTTAATGGATAACCACAAAGTGATAGCTTCATACAATAGTATAGGCCAAATGTAATAGATATGAGAATGCTAAGGCATATGTAACAGGAGTCTGAATAACAGAAAAGTATTGTTGATAAGATGTATGGTTGTGGTTGAAGCAAACAGTTTTGTGTCGGAAGTCGTCGCCTCTTTCGCGACGTTTGGTGCTGCGATAGTTATAAGAATAATGATTAATTCAATTATATTATCGGCACTTGTACGGGGCCAGAACCAAGAGGAAAATAGATGTTTGATTTTCGTAACTGGCCCGGCTCCCCTAGCCAAATGACCCTTCGTCCTTTTGGGCACTATTTAATATATATACTTATAATATATATGTTAGTCACTGCTAATTATAAATGACCAAATAAACGGAAGAGCGAGGCAACACGGTGCGAGGGATATGTCGGATAAACTTTCGCGACGCTACCGGCACGGAAATGTGCCGATAGTTTCGCAAAATCCCAACCAGAGGGCTTGGGTTAGGGCCTGACTGTGGGTACAAATAAACCGCAAAAACTTCAGTCAGCCAGCTACTCTCGCCCTGACAAAAACTTCTCTACCTTGACTGCCCCACCTCGCTCTGCTTCCACTGACTTGCCTTATTCTTCATTCTGACCGTCGCTGATCCTGGACCCCTCCCAAACTACTACCACCCACTGGACCCAAACCTTCGCATCAACTACGGACATGGCCGGAGAGCAAATTAGTGCAAAAGGATTTTGTACAAATTTGGTAGTTTTGCACAAGAAACGATAGGTCGTGTCTCCCTCCTTTCCAGCCCTCTTCTCAGATCGGGATTAGCTGCCCCCTATAGTTCGCCTTTGTGCTACACGTCTGGTACAAGTTTCGCTTTGGTTAATAGTCTAGCTACCTTTCTATGAAGTTTTAAAGCATTTCGATTTCAAATAATGAAGTGATTGGTTATAACCAATTACATATTTGGGTGGCGAGACGCAGAAAATCAAAGACCAATCGTTGTTATCTCTAAACAAAATTATTCAATCGGAGTTATGAGAGGGTGAGCTAGTTATAAAAATAATTTCATTTTATTTAAACATACAAGTTGATGTCTTAAGAGAAGAGGTCTAAAGAATAATAGTAATATTAAAAACCTTACACCATTAGCTACGATCACAAATGAATAAAAACTTCATAAATGATCGACACATACAACTAGATTGCCTTTCAATCTTTAATGATAGAATAATATTTATTATTTGAGTACTTATGTGTGGCGCCAGGCGCACTCTATTTCGAGGTTTAAGTTCGACTTCAATAGCAGTTTATTGATCTATCCTAACAGTTAGCAGGGGTGTAAAATTATTAATTATTGGCAAGCTGCATTATATCTTCACTTCTGGAGAGAATAACTGTGCTTGGCTGCTAGAAGGTTTTGCTCGGGTCTACTTAGTCTCATTACTCCGCGTACAATCTTCAAATTTAAGATTATGGAAAATGATTTGGGTAAAAAATGAAAAGATTGGATTAAGATATAAAATGAGATGGATGAAAACCGTTTCCACTGTCTCCACCACTTGATTAAGGCACGCTTTTTTAAATTTTTCATCACCCTTTCATTTAGTGATTCCCAAATAATCGTGGAATATGAACAGCACGTCTTTGTTTGATTTTATAAAATGATGTGCTTATAATTAATTTATCTCTTCAGTAAAAATTGTTGTTGTTTGTGGAAGAAGCTTTCACCAAAATAGGATATTAAACTGCCCAAATGATGGCCAATAAAAATCTTACTGCCTCTAATGTATATGTCATAAACATTTCTACGTTAGAAAAGCGTCGGAAAGACTTTGATCATCTTTGCATTTTTAAATTAATTAATTGTTTCATTGACTCACCTTCTTTGTTGCAATTCATTCAGTTCAACATTCCTTGCCGCAGACTCAGAAACAATGAATTGCTTTTCCTCAATAAATACTCTACTAATTATTGGTACCATTCTCCACTGTACGGAATATCAAGATTTGTTAACTCATGCCAAGGCCATGAAATTGTTGCTACCAGTCTAAATGATTATTGTAGGGCTTTACGAAATTAGAACTCAAAGATTATCATTTATAATGTCTAAAACCATGGACTCTACTAAAACTTTGTTCAGGCTTTGACATGAATGTTCTCTCAAATGTATATTTTTCTCCTCTTTTTGTCATTGCTTTATTCTTGTATTATGTATGTGCTGTTCTTTTTCTGTAGCTCTTGTTTATTTCATTTCGTGTTATGTATTTTGTGTAATTGTGCACTGGTCCGTAAATAAAATAAATAAATAAAATATCAACACCAATCAATCAATCAATCAATCATGCCGTGGAGTGTTTATGCGAGATAGGATAATTGGAGGTTGTTAGGTTCTGAAATAATTATGTGGTTGGTTCCTACCTTAATTTCTATCTACCCAGTCCTTACCTTCCCAAATTAAACACTATGTTTTTGAAAAATGAAATACAGTGATTGTTTTTGAGCGCTCTCTTGTTCGCCAGAAGAAAAACTACTTTCGTAGGAGCATGTTCGTTGACGGTCCACATAACAGTTTTAAATTCGAAGCCCTACAATTTTCGCGTGGGTAGTTGCTTTTGTAACAGAGGTATTGTATTATAGTGTCACAGTAAAAGTAGGTTTTTACGTAAATGTTGATGCTAATTTTGTTGTTAAGAATAGATAAAGAAAGGTTTAGAAAATTTTAACTTTAATTGATACGTAACTATAGTGTGAACTGGATTTGCTTATAGAAGGAATTGAGGAGTAACAGGAAGGAACAGAACTGGCGCTCTATGCCTATCCAAATTTAAAAAAAAATCGTTTAAATGGGGTTTCCATAAAATCACATTATTTTACAATAGAGATTTAAAGTTAAATACGTAATTAGTTGTTTTTGTGTTTAATTCGTAGAACTTAATTTTTTTTGATGAATCAAATTCAATAATGTTATTATTAAGTTCTGCAAGTATTTAAACAATGATTATTTTTTAAAACACGTCCATATTAGAATAAGGTGGGAGTAAATAAAATCATGTAAATAAATCGTTACAATGTGGATTAACCGCAGTTTGAAAATGGCCTTGAACGCCGGAATAGCTGTTACAATAATAAAACTAAAAATACTTGCAAAACTTAATAATAACATTATTAAATTTGATTTACTTTAAATTAAAAAAAATAAATAAATATGCTATTTTTAAGGCGGCAGAGAAGGAAGGTGGGGAAGTACCTGGCTACTCAGATCTGGTCACCAAACACGGCTAAAGCCATTTCAAGGAATTTCGATTCTAAATGGTGGTCTTTCAACAGGCCGATACTGAAATTACCTAATACTCTGGAACGTGCCGAAAATATACTATTATATTATTTCAAATTGATAAATTGTGAAATAACATAAATTTATCAAAAGTAAACATTATTTGCGCACGCCGGGATTTGAAATTTGAACCCGCTACCTGCGGATTCGTAGTTGAGGATCGTAAACACTCAACCTTGTTTTCTTTATGTAAATATTTGTATGTACTTATTGTGGAATAATACTGTCCTGTATAAGGTTAGGATATAAACGACACTAGTTGACCATGTATAAATTCAAAGAAAAGTCGATAAAAACAAAATAAACTTTTCAAGTTATAATTTTAAAATACTCAAAGAAATCAGTAGATTTACAAATGCAACGAGATCAAACAAATAAGCACTCATAATGCTAAACTGTCGACAGATATTAGGGAAATATATTTCATATGATTCTATACCGATTAGAATAACGTGTACTCCACAGTAAACCCATTAAATTGTATTAAAAATTATTTTAGATGTTAAAATCAAGTACTAGTCTCTCAACTAGGTATCTACTTGAGCAGTCAAGAAGGTTTCTTATATATGTGCTAAATCTCTTGCAAAGTTTTACCCTCGGAGCGAAGTGCAGGGTCGTTTACCCTAGACCTACCATTCCTGCTGCCCTACAGCCCTTCCCTGGGCGGGGGGTGTTTAGCTCAGAGCGATCAGCATTTTTACTGCCTTCGCGGGGGTCGCTCCCTACTATACCCGCACTCTGTAGTATCTGTAGTGGAATTCCCAGGCAGTTATTCTGACTCGACGGACACTGCAATGCGACCGTTTCCCCGATATTCGGCAACTTAATGCCCCGAGAAGAACAGGGTCATCACACGATAGGACTCCGAATTTATAATTAAAATTAACTAGTACAATCCATCTCCACACTAGTTTCTTAGAAAACATCAATACATTTGGAACAAAACAGTTAGACGCCGTATCTTAACTAAGATTGATATTTTAAAGCTTCAAATATTGTCATATTACGAGTACAACTCATACGAAGCTAGAGCCATTTGTTCGAGAATTTCCATTTTACCAAAAAGGCTTCCATGATAATTCAGCATATTTATGAATCGACACACTTTTTAAGATCATTAAAATTAAAAAAAAAAAAAAACTAACCCGACAACCTAATCTAACCCAACATAAATGATAAGTATTTTTTAATATAATATATACCCGATTGAAATTTGCTTTTTTAGAATAAAGTTATGAAGTTGTGAATTTTTGCTTGTTGTTTTTGTGCCATAATTGTTTTGACAGCGAAAGTAATACCCTGTGATGACTACTTCTATTTATAAACAAAGAAACAAGGAAACGTTTGAAAATTTTATTTCATTCCAAACATTTATTTTTTCAAAATGTATCTAAATAATAAAATTCTTAATCTACTCGTGTTCTCCATTTTGAAAATATTCTACCCAAACAAACCTTCTTCTTTTGAATATGTAATCTGTGGCCAATCAGGGTGGTATATCCAACGGCTAACCTCAATACAACATGGCGGGTTCAATTTTTTTCATAATAATTTTAAAACGTCATAACAACAGTTTTGCACATTGGATTTCATTCAAACTACTCTCCATACCTTTCCGGCGCTAATGAGAACAAACTATGCTATTTTCAGCGAATCTGATAAAGTAATTTTCGAGGAGAAAATCAAAGACATACAGATAATCATTCAATTTTTTAAATATAGAGAAGAGATATACAAAAAAAAAAAAGAAATTAATATTTACTGATTCATATGTGTGTTTATTTATTAGTTCATCATTAAAAAAAATCACATTAGGTTTAAGTTTTAATGTTTAAAAAATGTGCTTCTAGACTAGACGTTCATATGCATATTTCCGCCAATCATCACCCCTATCCCTTAAATCACCCCTATTTACTCCTTTGGGAATAACCTTTAATCCGTTAAAGGACATACCAATTCAACATGTTCGCAAGAGAGTGTGTATTTTCCAATTCCGTCGAAATCATTGATCGAAAGCTCTAGCGAAAACTGTACATTACTCATATTGTTATTTTATTCAACCGTTCGTCTACAATTTACAGAATATTTATTATATTAACAGATTTTAATAATAAATTAATTAAACATCACTTGTTTCGAAAGCGATGCATTCCTCATCAGGAATATATAGAATAGTAAAAAACAATAATGTCAAATATAAACAAATGATAATGATATAAAACAGTAATATAAAAATAGACAAATTATAAATATAAACAAAAATTGATTAAAGTATTAAATAATTAATAAAAAATATTGATAAAAAAAATTATAAAACATTGAATAACAAATTTATATTAAAAATTAAAATTTTAAAAAATTATTAATAATATTAATATAAATTGAAGCAAAACCTATTTGAAAAAAATGAATATTGATTATATTTAACTCACTGTTAACGCTGTTTTATCGTTTCTAAAAATTTAAAATTTAATTGTAAACCGGTTGTATTTGCATGTAAAATTTTTAGAGCTCTAAATATACATAAAGAAATGATTGGTTTCTAAAACATGATTATTAAATTCAGATAATCGTTATTATTTAAACACCTTAGGTGTTCCTTAATTCTAATACTTAAATTTCTAGTAGTATTTCATAGTTACAAATTAATTTACATACGCCCGATTTATTTAAAATATTATCATTATCGTTGTTATTTAAAATACAATTTTTTAATTGATTATTAGTATAAAAAGCTGGTTGGATAGTATTTGGGATGTTTTTAATTATTAAAATTGTAGTATTATTATTTCAAAACAATATTTTTCTCCACTGTTTACTAACATCAGTTATTTGTGGATAAGATCTAATAAGCTTTTCTTAAACTTTTTGTTTACTGCATTACCTATTAATTTATTATTATAACTGTTATTTATTGCAATCTATTTAATTACAATTAATTCTTCGTGAATATGATTTTTTTGATAGAGGTAGATTGACTAATCTACTAAGCATGAAATGAAAAGCTGATAATTTTTGAGCAAAGGAAATTAGAAGTATTATGTATAACGATGTCTAATATAATATTACATAAGATTTTAATAAATTTCCCTTTTAAGAAAAAACTTTTTCGGGTTCAAAGATTTAAATTCAGTCCGTAAAAAAACGTATTGACTTTACCGGCACAGAAAAATGTTAGCATTACTTGTTCAAATGCAGAAGCAATATTGGTTCGTAGGTAATAGGAATCAAAATGAATTCTAAACATTGCCATTGCCCCGTCATAGCGCGGGACTGGTAAAACTTTTAACTAGACGAGGCTAAAAGTGAACTTAGAGCAGCTATCTGTATTTTAAAAGCAAACAGGAGTGAAAATGTCAACCTGATTAAAGTTTCACAACTAAAACAGTCCAGATGCGCAGTGAACGAAATTAGCTTAGACTTAAAATACGGAGCGGTATAAAAATGTTCCGTATTTGTAGCGGATACCCTCGGCTTAATTTGTTTTTGGTTTATGGAAAATAAAGCTTAATTGGGAATGGTGTTAACACTGGCAATCTGCAGATGATTCACAAAAACCTGAAGAACCTGGAGATCTGTATATTTGCAGCAGCAAACAGCCGTCAAGTGCAGGTTTGGAATTGTTATAAAAATCTGTCTTTAGCTTGCACAACAGTTCCATCGTGAGCTACTGAAATATCCATTTAACAAAAAAGAGCTTTCATATAGCATCCGCAGAGTCGTTGTACGGAGTTATTGTAAAACTGAGAAGAAATAATATTTTCATAAGAAGCAATCCCTCTTCCACGTAATACTTTTCTATTGTTGTTTCCATCTAATATTTTGTTCTCTTTTGTCTCTCTTTTGCATTTATTTATTTTAGTTTTTAATCCAGAAGGACTAAAAACAAAAATACTGCAAATCCAATCTGTCATATTACATAAAATATATACAAACATAAATAGAGAAATGAATGTAATAAAAAGGTTAAAAAGTAATATTAAAATAAATGAAAAGAAAATAAGAAAAAAATAAAAATTATAGCAAAATGAAAATTACATCAAAATACAAAAAAATAAAATGATAAATACAATAGTTATACACATACTATAATAATAACACATAATAAAATAATTTAATTTAATATAACTGTTTCTATTTCACTCTATTGTATTCTGTAACTATGTATAACTTATATATTTCTTTAGTTATTATATTTGACCTGACGAAGCTTGAGCTAAATGAAACCGGTTGGCGAAAAATAAAATATATTCGAAGTTTATAAAAAAGTGTCTGTTTTATTTAACATTTAAAAATAGTTGCAACCATCACAATTTAATTTATATACCCCCGATTTACTTTATCTTTGTTATTTAGATAAAGAAAGAATCGCTTTCGAAACATGTAGATATCCGTATATATTAATCAAGTAGTGAATACAAAGTACATTTTTTAATTAATTTATTAATAATGACTCCACAAAGTGAATCTTTTGGAGAAATTATAAATAAATGAAGAGTACACAAATTTGCAATTTCTCTGTAGAATTATATAAATTAAAATAATATCCATCTTACTTTCCAAAAAAATTATAACGCAAACGCAACTTCCCCCCTTCTAAATCACTCGTTACAAATGGCGCACTTGAGACTTCCCACATGACAGTATTTTTTATCGAGCTTTTAAGTGACCGAGTGAAAGTTTAATTGAACGCGATTGAAGCGCCATGTGCTTAGCGTTCAGCTTAGCTAACGCCCGGACATATAATTCGGTTCAAGACCGTTATTTTTATGTTTCGTGTGGATGTGTCAGCGCCCGATGGCGGTGTTTTTATTCTCCTGAATAATGATCCTCGGCAACGCGTATTTGATTTCATGCAACATGTGGTGATGAGTAATTGCTTCAAACGTCGTGACAAACTTCTACGAAAATCATATTTAGTGTTTCATGCCATTAACACTTAGGACGGGACCGGAATGGTAAATGTGCACAAGATGGCAACACTCGTTTTAAAACATATCTATTTATCAGCGGTTACTAACGGGCTTCGTTTGAGTTTCAACACTCCACTTTCATTGCTGAAAAAATTAAACTAGCTACTATTTGGTATCTTATCTTGTTCTTTTAATGTTGTATTTATATTTCTAAGCTCTACAGCTCATAATGAAAAAGGCGAGCTAAAAAAGCTAAGCAATCTAGACCAGAGATTCCTAACGCGGGCGATGAAGAGATTCAAGGGGGGCCGTGGTGGCTTTAAATGTATCTTAGATACATCATCGAAAGAAACATGCAACAAAATGATTTAAAAAAATAAACGGTTTTTTGTCATTTTTTTACGGTATTATGATACCAAACCAAATTTCTCGGGACCCGTTGTCAGGTGATGAAAAAATCGTGTCGGGGTATAGAGTCGACTTCGGAAATGAGAGTTATTATCTTTGTCACGGTGTATATATTTGGAAATCATTGCATTGTCACGTAAAATATAGTTCAAAAATAGGCCGTGAGACAAATAAGGTACGGAGCCTCTGACGTAGACATTTTTTAATGTGGATATTTCATGACATGATATTTCAAGTCCGTCATTCGATAGATTTTAATTAGACAGACGAACAGATTTCAGATACTATATAAATAAATATAATATATATTCCGAACACTATCCAACCAGTTTTTTATACTATAATAAACCAATCATTATTTTGATATAAACAAAGGTTTAAAAAAATTACATGCAAATACAACCGGTTTACAATTAGACAAATTAAAAATTTTTGAAATCAGTAAAAGCGTTAATAGTGAATTAAATAGAATTAATAGTCAAATATTTTTCTTTATATTCCTGCCGAGCAAAGCATCGCTTTCGAAACATATTGTTATGTATATATTAATAAAGTGGTGAGTAAAAATGTGCAAGGAATTTTTAATTCATTTATTTGATTTCAGATTGCCCACTTTTTGATTACAACGACGCTAAAGAATAAAACAATATTCAAACCTGTGATGAGATCTTATCAAACCATTGTTAAATAAACTGTTTTATTGATTCTGAACAAAGACTTCATTAATACTCGTACATTCTCACAACTATTTAATGTGACCTTCCATGACTTGAAAAGCAAGGTGAGAACCTTTGAGCCAAAAAGATTACCGGTCTTCCCTCTTTTGTAATACAATTCTAAAAATGGACACTAAACCCAAAAAAAGGAAAAAAAAAGTTTTTTTATGTACCACAGAGATCCCTAGCTGTCCCTCTGGAGCCAGTGAGACTATGGCATCCCCAATTGGGATATGTTGTGAGGCTGAAGGTAGTGAGGAGGGGAATGAGATAGAGATGAAGAAGGTTGACTACCTGGCTATTCAGATCTGGTCACCAAACACGCCTAAAACCATTTCAAGCAAAGTTTCAATTCTGAATGTTGGTCTTTTACCAGAGCGATACTGAATGTATTATTTTAAAAGAATAAAATATGAAATAACACAAATCAATCAAATAAAATTAACCGGCGTACGCCGGGATTTGAACCCCCTACCCCCGGATTCGTAGCCAAGCATTGAAACCATTCAACTACGGAAACCGTCAAAACGTTGAATGATCGATCATTACCATGTGATCATCCGAAGACATCGAAATAGAAACGTATTGGCATAGAAGCAATAAAAATAGCCGAAGTAATCAAATATGTCTAAAAAAGCAAGTGAACAACAGGCAAGACATGTCGCTAGAATTATGAAAAACAGACGGACAATAATTGTCGTCAATTGATGGCGTCCAAAAGGAACCAAGAGTTATCAAGGCCGCTGAAGGCGGCAGAATCGATAAGATAAAAATTAAAAAAAAAAAAAAAAACTATCTCACTTGGGTAACTTTTGTCGAAAATTTTAAAATATTGCTTTCTGTTAATTAATTTCTGAAATTTTTTCTTTACAGCTAATTAAGTAAATCTCAATCTTTTGAAGGTATAACAGCGCTTGACTGCAGGAAATATCTACTATTCCCGTTTCCGTCAATTTAATGCCGCCTTGATTCGATCTATAAGTGAGTTTCCAAGGGTTTTTAAACCTGATGTGTACCCGGCCTTGCTCGGTTATTTTTTTGGAATAAAGTTATGAAGTTGTGAATTTTTGCTTGTCGTTTGGGTGCCATAAATAATTTGACAAGTAGTGATGACTACTAATACTTATAAACAAAGAAACGTTTGAAAATTTTATTACAGTCAAAATATATATTTTTTCAAAATGTATCTAAATAATAAAGTTCTTAAGTACCTATTCGTGTTTTCCATTTTGTAAATATTCTACCCAAACAAAACTTATTATTTGAATATGTTATCTGTTGCTAACCAGAGTGGTATATCCATGGGCCAACCTCAATACAACACGGTGGGTTCAAAGTTTTTTAAACTAATTTTAAAACATTATAACATAAATTTTTCACATTGCACTTCATTAAAACTACTCTTAAGACCTTTCCGTTACTAATAAGAATACACAATGCTATTTTCAGATAAATCGATCGAGTAATTTTCCAGAAAATCGAGAATACACAGCAGATAAACATTCAATTATATACTCGTACATACATATACATACGAGTATATAGATAGATTAAGTACGATTATTTAATACATTTTGATCTTTGAACGGTCAAAGTTATAGATCGATTATTATTCATTTTCAGCAATTGATTAAATTTCGATCAGCTGTCAAGCAAAATTCTAATGACGTTAAGCTTGATCAAAAGCTAAAACGGGCAAAGAATAGTCATTTAAGGGGGACCGTTTAAATGTGAAAAAATCCAAATAACGCTGATCGGTCAAACATGACGGCGTTTGAAATTACTCCAAACTTAGGATAAATGATTACAGATTAATTAAGTATTACGAAATTGTAATATAATATTACGTCATCATTAGTAACTACAGTATTATGTTGGGTATAGTCTTTTGCTCAAGTGACATGTACGAGTATATCCTTCATTAAAGAGGGCAAAGCCTTTGAGCGCTGTACGGCACTCGAAAATAAATAGGTACAATTTAATGGTACGCAAAAGAAAAGTTTTGTTATCTTCTTACCGACATTTTCAACTTCATTATTTTCTTCGATTTTAAAACCTTTGAGCGGGAGGCAAGAGGCCCCTCGCTAGCCCGCTGGCCCTTTAGCCCCGAGTGCGGCAACCTACATCTGATTGATTTATTCGATGAATAAAGAACATTTTAATAAGGTACATATGATATAATTTCCCATTTAATTCATCTTACGGAAATCAATGTTGAATTTTATAATAGAAAACACTCAGTAATAAACAATGATTTTATTTAAACCACTATGAATTTAAATAAATAATTATCTACGTGCAGTTTTTCAAATATACCTAAAAATTATCAGTCTCAAAACTAATTTCAATTTGATAATATTAATTTTAAACAAAGGAATGGCTTAGCAATGGGTTCTAGTATTGGCCCTTTAAAATCTACTATATTTTTAAACAACTTAGATAATAATATTTTTAAGAGTTCAACTTTATTATTTAAATAGCTGAAGTACCTGGTGTTGCCAGAGGTTATTATTAGTTCGGGGTAAAGCTTTATAATCCATAACCCTATCCCTACTTCCTACCCAGTAATTTTCTTCTTATTTTGGAAGTAAAGTTTATAAAATTTTATCAAAAGTACCAACATTTGGATTTTAGGGTGGGAAAGGAGGATATTCTTCTGTATATAATAGAAGAAACTTTTATTTTTGGAAAAAGTATGTAGAAGAATTTTTTTGAATATGGACCAGTGTTTACCGAAAGAAAACATAATACATATTTTTCAATTTCCTAAACAAACTCCAGAAAAAGATTAAATTTATCATAGAAACAAGACAAGCTTTTAGATTAAATATTTCTATTGTTAAAAATTAATTTGATTTTACGTATTTCGTAAGGATACTTATACAGACATAGTTATAGATAATACTTCTAAATATCTCTTTGCCCAAAAATTACCAGTTTTTCATTCCATACTTAGCTGCCAATAATATTGGATTTAATTGAGGATAATATTGACAAGTCTTGAAGTTGAGGTATTACTCGTATATCGATGAAGATGGCGTAAAGAGAAAGTGGTCTCATTATGTCAGTCGGTAGAGGGGTTGTCCCGGTAAAACAGAGGTCTTGAGTTCGATTTCCAGATGCGACTGACACCGTTTTATTTTCTGCGTTTTTTTCGGTTTCGTGTTACATTTTTAATTTGCTAATATTTTTTTCTTCAATTATGACCTAATTGTTGATTATAAAAATGATCTAAAACTGCACATTCGGAAACGGTATGCATCTGGGTCCCACCCAGGCCTCGTGAGTTCAATTCCTCCACTAACTAATTCATCCATCACAACACAAGCAAAATTTTATAAAATTGATAAAATAGATTTTTAAGGTACCTAAACTTCCGCTCTTTTAGATCTCATGTTAGCAATGAAGTGCACACATTTTTTTTTAATTTACAGCCATTAACTTGCCGAAGAAATATAGCGGATTCCGTAATGTTATTTAAATTCGCACGCAACTTAGATGATAGCCCTGATCTTCTCAAACGCCTATTATTTCATATCCCAAATCGTAACAGCAGACAGCCACTTACTTTTTATACCCCTCATTGTAAAACCAATTCCAAACAAAAACCTAGTATCTACAGATCTACATACTCATTCATTTTAAATTACCACATTAACATTTTTAACTCAACTATATGTGATATTAAATTAAAATCCATAACACGACCGCTCTCAAACTAGATAACTTAAATCACCTTTCCATCTACTCCAGTCCTTTTTACCTTTATCCCACTCCTATGTTCCCCTCCACCCTCTCCTCCTCCGACTGACATAGTTTAAGCTAACTGATGTTAAACTGTATGTTGTCACATTTTACTCATAATATTTATCATCAGGAGCGAAAAATTTATAATTGGCATGATTTATTGTTTTTATTGTTATATGTATGTAAATTATGGATTTGCTATTAATTTTCCCAAAAAAAAAAGAAATAAAAATGGTTACTTTGATGGAAGTAGAAGATTTTTTTAATATTGTCAGGTTATTCGTTACGGGAATGTTTGTTATCTTTAAAAAAAGATAACGCCACTGGATATTACCGTAGTTGGCTATCGTGAATATAGAAATCATAAAAAATAAAACAAAAATAAAATGGTTATCGTTTTTTTTAATTTTTTTTTGACATTGAAAAAAAAATTGTGAAAAACGGTATTGTTTTGAAAAAAAACATTTTTACAAGAGCATTTCCCAGAAAACCTGGCAAAAAAAGAAACCAAACAAACACGTCTATGAATCCCCGAGTCTTTGCTAATAAATATCCCAATAAAGCTCTCAATAAAAGCAAACGTAAGTAAAGGAAAAAAATGTATTTGTCGATACAATGCGCAACGCTAATATAAAATCCATCTGCTTCCATGTTCAGCAACTTTGCTAGACAAAAGGATAACAAATGAAACATCGAAAATTATTGTTGTGTAACGACGTAATATATATATTTCACTCCAGATTATATTTCAACTCTGCCCTACCAGCAGTTCCGAACTACGGTAAAGTTGAAAATAATACGTAGGTTCTTATTTGGGCAGATATTTGCTAACAGAAACGATATTGGGAAATTCTTCCTTTGCCTGAGAATCATTGTCAAAAAATACCACAAATAATATAACTATTAAATCGCTTCATTAAGTTAAAAGATACGTGGTATGCATTCACAGATGGCGTTAAATAAAATATTCTAGTAAAAACACTTTTAACAGTTAGAGTTTTTAAATATTGAGATAAATTGTTTGTTCGCGGGTGTACAAACGGAATATGAAATAGAATGAATTGTTATTTTATGAGTTTAAAGCTCAAGTCCTTATAGAAACTTGTGGTACTAGACAAAAGTCCCAAATGCTCCTAACCATCTGGAACCAGTGAGACTATCCGTGAGGCATCCCCAATTGGGGTATGTTGTGAGGCTGAAGGTATTGACAAGTGGAGGGAGATGGGGAAGAAGGAAGGTGGGGAAGTACCTGGCTATACAGATCTGGTCACCAAATGCGGCTAAAGTCATTTCAAGCAACCTTTCGATTCTGAATGGTAGTCTTTCACTAGAGCGATACCGACAGTATCTACCACTCTGGAACTTGCCGCAAATATACTACATATTATTTTAAAGGAACAAATAGTGCAATAACGCAATTTAATCAAATAAAATTTACTTGCACACGCCGGGATTTGAACCCGCGACCTCCGGATTAAGTCAAGAATCGTAACCACTATATAACTAATAAATCGTATTTTTTATAGGTTTCATGAAGGACTTACGCCTTAAATATGCAGTGACAATTTATTCCATTTCATATTCCATATCTTTCTGTACCCGGCAGCAAACAATTCATTTCAATATTAAAAAGTATTACGTGCTAAAAGTGTTTTTTTTTTAATGTTTAAATTAGCGCCACCTTTGTTTAACCTTAATACATAAGCACAAATCCAGCACAACGTATTTGTTCTATGCATAGATTATTTTTTTCCTTTTTTTTGTAAATTTTAATCTAACTCTTAAATATAGAAAAATATTATTTTCAAAATTCGCACTCGACCAAATTTTGCTTTCCGATCGACCGGTTGGGAACTCTTGACTTAGAGCGTCTGGAAACTCTGACAAGAACGGTGTCCAACATGTTTAATTGGTGCAAAATTCATTGGTTAAAATATTAGCTCAAAAAGTTTGTATGAACAATAGTACAATATTCCATACTTTCATCAGTTTCAAAATTCTTTCAGTGAGATCAATTCTGTGGTAAAATTATTTCAGCACATTAATGACCCTATATATAGTACAAATAGACTAGACCACACTTACAATACTCGTCTCAATTTTAATGAAGGATTAATGGTTCCTAAGCATACAGACAAATATGGACAAAGAACTTTAGATCACACGATTCCTAACTGTTTAAATATGTTACCCGCTGAAATAAAAACTGTATTAAAACTAAACAATTAATAAATATATTAAAAACATGCCTAGCTGAAAGGAGCTATATGTATTAGATAATAAGGAAATATTATTTTATGTATGATTTACTGTTTTTATTTTATGTATTTTTGTAAAAATATTTTTGATAAATATTTATGTTTTAAGTTTGTTACAAATGTTTTTATTTTATATATATTTTATAACTTTAACTGTAAATTTTGAGTATAAAATAACAAGCTTCCGTTAGACAAAGTACAAAAAAAAATAGATTATAGGGACATTTTGCATTGTATTTTTTCTTTTGGAAAATGTAAATAGTAAAAAAAAAAAAAAACATCTGCTAGATCCATGTTACAGGCAATTTATAAGCGTTTGAGTATTCCCAATACAGGCCCGATCGAGAGCATAAAGAATCCGTGTAATGATGATACCCAGCCCGCCCAGGATGTAAGATAAAAGCAAAATACGAATCTAACAGCATTATTACAGGCCATTCCTTTACTTTTCTGTTGTGTGGAAAACAAACAGGTTGTTGATGAGAGTGTTTTTCCATACGAAAATTGAACATTTCTACGGAAAATTATGGTTTTCGGATGTATCGTGGATCACTTTATTGCTATTTTAAGCGAGCAGCGCGTAAAACTTCTAGTAATACAAACATTTAATTGAATTTTCCCCGCTGTTTGATATTTATTATATCATCTTGACTAATGATTTATTGAAACAATTTTTAAAACTTTTATAAATTGACCAACTGATGTGTGCCTTGCTCGGGATTTTTTTTTTTTGGATTAAAATTACGAAGTTATGAATTCTTGCTTGTTATTTGGGTGCCATAATTGATTTGGCAGCGAAAGTAACTAACTAACTAACTAAAGTAGTAAACATTGTATATTTACCCTGTACATCAAAACTTACATTAGAAATTAGACCAGCTTTTTATAAGAAGCTTAGTTTACAAGTTACTTAACTTTTAATCATTTGTAAAGCCAAATAAGAGACACCTATTCTGATATCTATAAACTTAACTGCAACGATTGCCCGGCAATTTTTATAGGTAAAACCGTGAGAAACGTAAACATTAGAGTAAAAGAACACATCGGATGCTTAACAAATTAATTTTTTTCAGAATTCGCCGAACACTTAATTAATACTAACTAACTAACTATCTAACTATCACGCCGTTTCCCCGCAGGGGTAGGCCGAGAGGACGGACCGCCAAGCAACACGATCTTGGCATGCACTTCTTGCTTCATTCACTTTCATACACAGTCTCATACATTCTGTTCTGTTATTTCGACTTCTGACATGGCCCGACTCAAGTGTTTGATTAACTTGATCGTGCCATGTCTTCCTCGGACGTCCCCGGCTTCTTCTTCCATTCACATTTGCATCATATATTCTCCATACACTCCTTTCTTCGTTTATTCGCCCTACATGCCCGAACCGTCGAAGCATCCCTTTCTTAATCTTGCTCATTACCTTAGAGTAATAATTACACATACATCAGCCGTGCATTCTTTACGAATCTCAATATTTTTCACACGATCATACATGGTTTTACCACACATTCATCTCAGAGATCTCATTTCTTCTCAGAGATCTCATTAATACTAACCTTACTCTTAATAGAAATACAGCACTACAAGTCATACATAAAAACGGAATAGGTTTGAGCCTTAATAACTTAGAAATATTAGAAATATTAAAATCACATAAAAATAATATTTGAGATCTCATTAATACTAACCTTACTTTTAATAGAAATGCAATACTACAAGTTATACATAAAAACGGAATAGGTTTGAGCCTTAATAACTTAGAAGTATTAGACATATCAAAATCACATAAGAAAAATATTTGACAAATTTTAAATAAATAATTAGATTTAACCCAAAGTTCGATATTAAGGATGTTCCCTTTCTTCCCCTCTTCTTCCCCTACCCCTCTACCTACCCATCTGCAACCACCTCTCTGATGCTCTGTCCTGTTCTACTCTGCTATACTATCTGTTTCCCCCACTTTCAAAGTCTTCATCATGATGCATTTATGTATGTTAATTTTGTTTTCATGTGTACGTTCCTGAAGAAGGTTGAATGCAACCGAAACCGGTCGATAATGCAAAATAAAATAAAGTAGCTTAAACCAATTTTTTTTCCTAATTACAAATTTCAGAAATCAGAAAATAATGAATTAAATTTAATTAATAATCAAAAAAAAAATTAAATACCGAAATGTTGAATTTTTCTGAAATTAATATTAATAATAATATATTTTTTTTCCTTCTAATATAAATTTGTTATTTAATGTGTTTTAGTATTTTTTTATTAACATTTTTGATTAATTACTTACTTACTTTAATCAGTTTTTGTTTATGATTATAATTTCTCTATTCTTACATTATTGTGTTTTATGTTTATCATTTGTCTATACTTGACATTACTATATTTTAGTATTCTATATATTTCTGATGAAGAAAGCATCGCTTTCGAAATCTGTATGCGTATATTAATAAAATGGTGAATACAAAGTAATTTTTAATTAACTTATCTTTTTTTTTCATTGAAATTATATTTGTTTCTTGATAATTATCGTTTTCTTCTGAGTAAGCGAAAGCTTTTTCAAAAAAAAAAATATGTCAACTTATAGGATACCCAATAGAATACAAATTTTTAGTAAAAAATATTGACCAAATACATTATGAAAGTTTTCATAAAATATTAAAGCGCCCATCACTGTATGTAGAAATGAAACTGATATTTCAACGAAAGTCAAACAAAGATTATATTGAAAAGTGATAAAATTTTTAACGTAATAACCGTTTCCAATATAAAATTAATTTTGTAAGGTAAATTTGTCAATAAACGCAAAAAGCTTTTAACTGTAACATAAAACGAAAACAATGAGATTTTGAAAATACGTAACTTTGCGTTGGAGAGTTTTATCGAAAAAACTAAGACTTTGTAGACACCACTTTAAATTACGTTTAGCTAACTGAATTTGCACAGGATGATGCCTCATTCGGGGTAGAGAGTAGATTTAAAGTTAATTCAGATCGTTCTGAACCTAAAATAAATTAAATTATTTACCTACTCTTTTAGTTATAAGTACCAAAGGAAGACAATTTTTTACAACTCAATTATTTCAAGTTTCATTGTGTATAAAATATGCATTTGATTTATATACTCGTATGTGTTAGGTTCATAGTCTGGTTATAGCTACTTAAGTCTAAATTGTAAGTCATAATTACAATTTTTCGTTATAAGTCACCAGCTATAAGCCATAGAAGTAAGTTACTAATTATAAGTCTTAGTTGTAAGTCAATAGGTATAAATCTTAATTGTAAGCCATTTGTAATAAATTTTAGCTGTAAGGTATAACTTACGTCTAAGTGATATGATATATAAATTAATTGCAAAGCGCCCTTGAAGAGATTTTTCGACGAAAACAGCGCTATAGAAGTAATACAATTATTATTATTATTATGTAAGCTTCGGTTGTTTGAATTTAAACTAGTAAATACCAATATATGTTTTAATAATAATAATATTTATTTATTTGATACACATTATTTAACAACAAAATTTAAGAAACCTTTGACCGCCCAACTAGGAACACATCCCACTTTAGGACAGTCAAATTGTTCAAGTTTAGTTCATATTAAGTGCATTATACAAAAACAGAAGGGAAAAAAGCTAATATTGACATAGTGTGGTAATAAAATATATCTAGAAAAAAATATAATATTTAAGTATAAAGAGATGTGAAGACTAGTATGGAAAAGACAATTGTTTATATGAGTAGCAGATAATTCGAGTATAGTATAATAATTAATATAGAATAATAGTTAAGTTCAAAGATATGAGAAAAAGTATCGAGTAATCGTTTACTTATACCAGATAATATGGTAAATTGTCTTTTAACCGCTCCATTATTTTTTACTATTTTTTCAATCTAAGAAAGACAACATTACCTACTCATTGCAGAAAGTGTTTGTGAGAAACCAATATTTTTTGCTGTTTAGATATTGGCAACAAAATGTCTAGTTAAATTCGTCTATCAGAAAATATCATAATTTTTATTAGAAAATTGGGAACAATACTTTACATAGGTAAGAATAAGAAAGATAAATGGTAAACAAAAAGGAAATGAATGTGATAAATCAGTCGAAACGGGAAACCCCTTAACAAAAAAAAAATTGTATGTTTTAAAATCAACTTATCTTAATTAATGAATTAAAAATATCATTGTATTCAGCATTTTATTAATATGTGCATGTCAACTTGTTTCAAAAGCGCTGCTTTCCTAATCAGGAATATATAATATAGTAAAAAATAATAATTTCAAGTACAGACAAATGATAAACATAGAACACAATGAAGTAAGAATAGACAAATTATAAACATAAACAAAAAATGATTAAGTAGGTAAGTAATTAATCAAAAGTGTTAAGGAAAAATATCATAAAACATTGAATAACAAATTTATATTAAAAGTTTAAAATGAACATATTTTTATTATTAATATTAATATGTAAATAAATTCATGTGATGGCTATTTAAAAAAATAAATTAATTATATTTAATTCACTTTTAACGTTTATACTGATTTCTAAAATACCAAATTGTAAACCGGTTGTATTTGTGCGTAAAATTTTTAAACCCTTTTTACATCGAAAGAATGATTGGTTTCTAAAATATGATTGGCAAATTCCGAATAAATGTTATTATTTAAACACCTCAGGTGTTCCTTAACTCTAATACTGAATTTTTTATAAGTCTTTAAGTCTTTATTTACCATTTAAAAATAGTTGCAATCGTTATAAATTACTTTATGTACCACCGATTTATTTAAAATATTATCTTTATCTTCGTTATTTGAAACACAATTTTTAAATTTATTATTAGTATAAAAAGATGTTTGGATAGTATTTCAACTTATCTTATTTAATAATACCAAACTCTATAGCTTGGTAATAAAATGGGGATATTAAATGAAGTAGAATTAGATTTTTTCATTACTACGGCATCACCAAGCTTTTTTTTTATATGAATACCGCACAAGAGTCCCAACTGCTCCTAACCGTCTAGAGCCCGTGAGACTATGGCATCCTCAACTGGGAAATGTTGGGAGGCTGAAGGTATTCGGGAGGGGAAGGAGAAGGGGAAGAGGAAGGTGGGGAAATACCTGGCTATTCAGACCTGGTCACCAAATACGGCTAAAGCCATTTCAAGCAACGTTTCAATTTTGAATGGTGGTCTTTCACCTGGGTGATACTGATAGTATCTTCCACTCTGGAACGTGCGCAAATATACTACATTAATTTAAATTAATTAATTGTGAAAAAGCACAAATTAATTAAATAAAATTTACTTGCGCACGCCGGGATTTGAACCCGATACCTTCGTATTCGTGGTCGAGAGGCTTACCCCTCGACCATGGAGGCCGTCAAAAAAAAGCTAATCAATTTGTTCCTCACATTCAAGTTTTTTCGCATCTAACATTGACAGTCATTCTTAAAGAAACAAGATGAACCAACATAAATCAAATTTACACATTTAAAAAAAAATCTATTTTAGACCTGTAAATTTGTTTATTTCTATTTATGGTTATTTCGATACATTCATTTCAGAAATACAAAGAATCGCCCCTCCGTGTTAAGTTAATTAACTTCCTTGCAAAGCATTAAATCATCTCCTTTAGGAGAGTATCACTAACTTTTAAGCACGATTTGTGTACCATAAAACGTCAGACTGTATCTACATATTTCCGAATATACGATATATTCCTCTCTCTCTCAATATTTCCTTATCGTTCTTTCACTTAATGTAATTTATTCAGAAAAAGATTGGTATATATTTACTTGAAAAAAAACCATGCAATCTTCGACTTGTTAGAATGAAACATTTTTGAACAAATGGTACAAATATTTTATGTGCGTCAATTAAAAAAAATGAAAAAACTATTTATAAATGTTTCGTACGCCATCGAGCCCTATTATTACATACCTTATATAATGTCCCTGTAGATTTTTGTGTACTTTATTAAAATATGTAATTTTGAACAAATTAGGGTAAAATGCTTCTCTAACCCGAGCTACTGAACGCCGAGTGGCAACCCGCCCCCGAAATCTCAATTCACCCCAATAATTGCTATCGTCCCTTCAAGTCACAAGGGATGGACGTCAAAGTTACAAAAATACCCTTTTCAACATCCGGGAACCGAGGGAAATACCTCGGAAGTGCTTCTGCCCTGGGCTTAATGATGCAATGAATAATACTATCAGAGAATCAGGAATTCGGACAGAATGATTCAATTATTAAAAAATAGTCGTTTTGTTTTAATGTAAGTACCTACCTGCTTCGGAATCCATATAAAGCCATCCAAGCTTATCTGATACCCAAGTTCGTTCAAGGCTTTACCGCATTGTAATTACATACAGTATGCAGTGGCGTGCAGCCTATAAAGGCTGGAAAGCTGAGCGTACCTTCGTTTTTCATGATTTCTAAAAAAAAGTAATTTTTCCGGTAATTTCATATATACGAGTACATATTTGTTTACAGTAACTCCACACAAGAGGCCTTGTGGGAAATAATTTCCCCCAAGGCCAATATAATTTTTGGGGATGCTGTGCGCAGGGTCTTTTAGAGGATAGGATGGTGTAATCCCGGGTTTTAAAGAGATCCTTGTTGTAAGAGGGAGGAAACACAGATGCTGAAAGATCACAAGAGGCATAAAGGCAGCCAAACTGTTGAACACAAGAACGAGTAGTAGAAGCAACCCGTTCTCATGTGATAAATGTCAACCATATGCAAATGTTGGGCGCGCGTTAGGCATATTTCCCGACCTGTGCACCGGTGCCGAAGGGATCAGTGACGCTAGTTCATCGGAGCATCAGGACAGCATTCCCACCTGACATCTGTGCTCCAAATATTGCAATCCGTTTGTTTAGATATGCGAATCTATCAAACGGACCACCCATTTCTGCATAAAGTCATGGGTTTTTTCAGATATTTTTGGGGCTCCCGATCAGAGGTGGCTTCCAAATTCTACAATAATAATAATAATTAACACCTGAAAAGCTAAAACATTTCCCTAGTCATAGAGCAATGTGCGCCAATGACAGTATAGATACATACCGACCACTGAGGAGATAAATTATAGAGGTGTATTGTCGGCGTGTCGGAAGTAGGGTAATTTTTTCGTTACTTAAATTACTGAAATTGATCAACAGTGTCCATATTTCGAAATTCACCCTTGACTAAACAAATAATTCTCTCACTTACCTGTCTGGGACCTAGAAGTAGAAATGTTTTAAAAACAGTTTTATTGGTTGCTAACTGCATCACTAGAATTATTAATGTGATCAATCAAAATTGCGTAATGTTTATTTTTTTTAATAAAAAATGATTAATTCAAAGCTGTAAATTTCAGACAGAAAAAAAATCTATGTAAATTTTATGATACCAGAACTCACCTTGTAAACAAATATATGATAAATCATGCATAGTTAGGTATTTTTACGAATTAAAATAAAAATGTTTGAAGTTAACCGAGAAAAGTATATAGGAACATTAACGTAACATTAAAAACGTTCACACCTTGTTACCCGCCTCGAAGTTGATAAACCGCACCCAGTATAATATATTACCGTACCGCGTCTTGACAGCTAATTGGTCCCGCTGTCTCAGTGCTCCGGCTCGTCATGCCCGAGCCGGATTGGCCCAAATTGCTTCCGACGCGCGACTTTTGATCTTACAGAAGCGGCTGAGTTCGCCGTCAACTGATGATTAAAGAACCACAGAGAAAATAAGTGAATTAATTATGTAAGAGTTTTATTAACCATTTTCATCAGTTATTTGGATGTCAGTATGAATAATTTTCATAATCTCGTGCGATTTGCTGAAATGCACTTAATGAAATATTCTAGCAGTAAATAAATCCGTCGTAGGAAATTAAGTCAGTATGGTATACGAGTGGGGCTTGAAAAAATCCCGTTATTTTTTGTGAAAAGTGGTGTTATGTTTAAGTGAAATTCACAGATTTTTGGCGAAATTCTCGATATTCTGGTGAAGTTTGGCTTATTTTTTGCGTAAAATCGCGTTATATTTGGAAAATTAGGTTATTTTTCAATGAAACGGTAGTATTTTGCAAAAAAATTGTGAATTCATATTTTTAAAATTTTAATATTTGTAATTTATTTTTAATCAAAAATCGAAAAAAACATTGACAGTACTCAGCATCTTCGACATAATGTTAGCTGCGTTCCATTTTATGGCTATAAAAGTTTGTCGGAACCATGGATAAATAAATGTTTAGAATGCACAATATTCCTTTCTCATTTGACAATTAATATAATGATAAACCCTAGTAAAAATATTTATACAGGGTTCTTGGGGTGATTTTTCACAAAAATGGCAGTACATAAAAAATCCAAATATTATTATTGTTAAAAAACCAGAACATCGCATGAAAAATACGAAAGCGTTTATTTCGTAAAAATGACAAGTGCAGACAAAAATTGGCGTTATCGCAAAACGAGATATTTTCAGGTTACAATTTACGACTTTTTCACTTCACCGATCAATAATATGGCGACTTGTTTTAGATAGTTAGAATTAAATGATTTTTTAGAAACTCCGTCGCTTGTGTTGAAAAAGAACTTGCCAACAAAAATTGGGTTGATCAACAAATTTGAGCAAATTGTTTTTCATAACGCCCTATCTCACTGTAGCGTTGGAGAGTTTTTGCAATTTTACATGCCACTCTAAACCAAAGCACCTAAGTGGTTTTCCTCTAACAGATTTCTACAGCACGTCTAGTTGCAGTCGAATATTAATAAAATGCAGTAATCTATTAATCAGCACAATTGAACGGTGAGCCCCGTCGTCCTGTAATTTGAGATAAGAATTGCTTGGTTAGAAAATACTTACGCTATCATTGCAGATTTTTTTTTGACAAAACTTTAAAAAAAAATTATGTTATACTTAACTTCAATGCTATGCTGCGTCTTCTCATATTTCTTAATCTGCACCATCTCAACTCGGCAGACTGGTTGATGGCTCTACCGCGTGCGTTTTATTGAACCATCCAGAGTGTCAAAAGGGACGATTAACAGACTTGCGGAGGATTGTGTAAGTCGGATGGTTTTATTGCTCCGGCAGTACTTAGGTAGTTAGGGACCTACTCCAGCACTCCAGTACTGAGAGCGCGCGGCGAAGGGGTCTTGTAATGCGGACTGCAAGACACAAAGCCATTGTCAAGATGGTTTATTCAATCATGCCTAGCTTTAGAGAAAGTTTAGTATCTGGACCGACAGCTCTGCAATATAATATCTAGTTTGGATAAATGCTGGTGGTCATTCTGTTTATAATGTTGATGTCAGCTGCGATACCGACCGTGCAGCTGTAAAACTGTAAAAGTGAAAAACATGCTAAGTAACTAACTAAACATCACGCCGTTTCGCTGTAGGGGTAGGCTGAAAGGAAGGACCGCCAAACGACTCGATCTTGGCATACACTTCTTGCTTCATTCATACATCGTCTCATACATTCTCTTCTATTATTCCGACTTCTGACATGGCCGGACTCAAGTATTTGATTCTCTTCACATTCACATTCGCGTCATATATTCTTATTATACTCCTTTGTTTGTTCATTCGCTCTACATGCCCAAACCATCTAAGCGTCCTTTTATCAATCTTACTCAATACGCTTACATCAGCCCTGCATTCTTTACGAATCTCAACATTTTTTACACGATCATATATGGTTTTACTCCACATTCGCCTCAGAGATCTCATTTCTACGGCATTCAGTCTACTTTCATTCTTCCTCTGACAGTTCCATGATTCACTACCATACATAAGGGTTGGTATCAGCATTCCATTGTGGACTGCTAACTTCGCTACTTTGGAGAACTTTTTGTTAACGCCAAGCGTTCAGTCCTCCGCTAATGGAGTTTCCTGCATTCACCATGTGAAATAAAAAGTACCAAGTCCCAACTGCTCTCGACTGTCCGGAGCCAGTGGGAAAATTATTTTAACTATGAAAACTAACTTTAGAAAAAAAAACTGCTTAAACTGGTATTTAAGTTTGAACGTCATTATTGATTAAAAAAATGTCCTGGAGTTCCTTATCACACAATATTACACGACCCATAACTGGAGTATTTGTTTTCTTAGAACAGGCAAGCTGCATAACTGGGAACCAATATCGATTTGACAAGATATAATGCACTAGTAAAAGTTTTGATTATTTTCATTTGTAGATACGTTTATATGCTATATAAACGTATCTACACTACGAGTATATAAAACATAAATTAAAAAAGATCACTAAACAAGGTTAAAGCCATATATGAAAGTGCTAATTCAAGATAAAATAAATCGCCTGTTTCCATTAACAAAAAAAAAGGTAAACACACACGCTAAGCAGAATTTGAGTTGAAAACTGAGGTCCGTTAACTATTGTGAGAATCGATACAATACTCTTTACTTGCTCTTCAATACATTCAAACCTACATGTGTATGCATTGAGCGTCAGGAGACGATTCGTTTGTGTTAGTGTCTAAAAGCAGTACTTTTCAAAGCTAGTAAATGGAGCAATCAGTGCCATCTGTTGGTACATTTATTAATTAGAACAACTTTACTAACAAAAAAGTATAATGTTTAAGGTTTTTTTATACAGTTACGATCTTTTCCCTTAAAACTCATGAAATGTAATAATAATAAACTCAGTCAATTAAATAAAACCATCAGATGGTGATAGTAATAAGGCCAAAGTTCCGCAGTACTAGTTTGCTAGAAAAATGAGGGGTATTTGTATAAGCCCCAGCTAGGTAGAAAGAAAGAATCCGTAAAATCAAAAAAAAAATAAAAATCAAAAAGTATAATATCATGTTGGCTTTCTTTCAAAATATTGTCTACATCGACCTTCACCTGTCCGGTTGCCAGTCAAGCGTCCAACCAGGCCACCAACCATTTCAAATATAAATAATAATAGTGGAGATATGGAGAAACGACGATAGTAAATAGTTATTAGATTTATCTCACTCACGTACTTACTGCCATTCTTCCAAACCCTGCTGAGAAACTGTTGATATGAAGTTTTTACTGATTATTGTTCAAATGCGCAATGTATATACGTCTATGAAAGTGAGCGGGCACTATTTTATTTTCTATGAAAGTGGGCGGGCACCTCCATAGACAATTTAGGATAAAAATGTTTGGAAATAGGGAAACAGAGCGAACGCTCAACAAAACACGCGATCGGTGCCTCATATTGATCGTACAAACAATTGGGATGAACGGCCGTTACTCTTCTAAAGCGCGGATTCTAAATACGACCCGACAAAAATATTTGATATTCTCGATATTACCACGCCTTTCTACGTCCCCGACATAAAATAGCACGTCGTAATAATTATATTCTTCATTTTATTAAAAAATATACTTGTTTCAATTTGGTAAATAACATGTTGGTATACAAATCTAAATGTTTGTTCCAAAATATAAATAGATATTAAATTAAAACTTTCGCGGTACATCTTGCGAGATTTTCATGGACTCAATAAAACAGATTATTAAGAACAAACTATTCTCAGAACTACGAAATATTACCAAGTAATATTAATTCATACGTAAATGCCAGAGAGACGTCTCAAAGTCAAACGTTTTTTACGATAATGCTGTACTTATTACAAAAAGAAAAGAAAAAAACAACAAAACCTACCCGACAAGCAACTTAAAGCAGCTTATTGGATGGAGGACGAAAAAAAAGTGAGTAATGGTTTAAAAAATATAAATATATATTTACATTTATTATTATTCAGGGATTATTGTAGTCTCCATATTGCGATCAATAATTTATTCTATTAAAATTGTAGTATTAATTGTTCTGTAAATTTTTTGTGTACAGTGCCAGGGAACATTTCTCCCTCTTCCAGTGTCAACGTGGTTAGAGGTGCATGAATGTGGAGATAATCTTATTTTCCCGGGCTGGATATTGCTACTGTAGGGCTTTTATTTCATTTATTTAAATAATTGTGAACTGCTGTGCTAGCGGCACTTCCTGATAGCAATCTTATATTTAAGCCTGCTCACTAAGGTAATGGAGGGTATAAGATGGAATTTGGGCGGAGACGGAGGGGTCGGTGCTAGGGGTCCAACGGCCGAGGTTGGAGATAGAGAGATATGAGTTCGATTCTAATTTGCAGTAAAATGTTTTGGTTAAATCTATCTTATGTTTTATTGCGTATGTGTATGATTTTCCCTTTATTCTAAATTACGGTGACACATCCGCGTGAGTTTAGAATTATATTTGTATTCAAGTACATCAATATATTATTTAAAATCATTGAAAAAATATATTAATACGCATTTAAAAAAATAAAAAAACTTTTTTTCTAAAATGTATATTTGAATTTATAACATTGCAGCATTACTAAATAACACGTGCGTATTGTCCAAAAAAATTGTCAGGTCCAATTTGGGGGTAAATAAATTAAATTTCCCGGGTTAAGAATAACTTGACAACATTTGAAAATCTCATACTACCATCACTGTAAGCGGAAGATGTTGCTTGTGTCGGATAGAAGACTTAGCCAGCCAAGGAATTGAACTCACGACGCCTGGTGGGATCCAGACTCGATGCCAACTCAGCCACTGACCGGTCGTGCATATATACATCATACTTCAGGGTTGTAGAGTCGACGAACTTTTATAAACTCACCGTTCACACTATTACGAAGCCCCTGTCTTTACATATGCGTAAGTGTGCGAGTGTTCATATTTTTAAATATTTTATTTATCTAAATTGGCATCCGAAAAAAAAATTGATTCGTAGGTATATTTACTGAGCAAGGAAAACATGATTTAATAAACGTGCGTACACTCCATCCTTTCTTCGAAAAGACCCTCAACTCACCATCCCCAAAGATGACAACCAATATATCTTTCTGGGATCTGGGGATTTGCTACTAAACAAATGATTTCAGAGATCCATTCAAAATAGAACTCTACAAAATATCTTTCGTTTGTCATGGAACACACACGTCAAAGATGTCTCCAGAAACTCCCAAATACTTCCGTTTAACACCATTTCCACCTGTGAAATTACAAATACTATCTTGCATTTAATTCAACACTCGATACATACTAACAACACACTACACGACGTACACCAACACAACGCAAGAAACCACAAAAAACTACATATACCACAAATACACTCAACAAAATATGGACTAAAATCTTTAGAATATATAGCTTACACACAATACAATAAATAACGTTATTAAAAAAGCAATCCAATGTGAAAGGTCTCACAGTAAGATGCTGAAACTCCATTAATAATAATAATAATAATTGGATGATTTTTAAAGCGCCGTTTTTGCGAAAAATCACCTCAAGGGCGCTCTACAAATATTTCTTAACTAATTATGTACAAACAGATACAGAAAAACATACTTACCTGGCAGGTCGCTTCAGATGAACACAGTTTTATTAGAAAATTTATTTATAGAGATGATAGTTTTACATGGTTATTTGTTGCTCCTTTTCTATTGATGTTACATTTATTAGAAGATTGGTGGCACAAAAAGAGTTGGTATTTATTGAGATACTTATAATTTTTAGGACTGGAAAGTATTCATAAAATGAATTTTAGGACTCAAAAATATCTATAAAATTACCTTAAAAAGCTTAAGAAGCTTTTAATAAATATTAATTTTAATTTTTTATTTTACACTTTGGTTATTTACAGTGTTGCGGGCTGTGGACGCATTTGCGCACCGATGGGTGAATTTTTTTATTTTATTTATTTAATGACTTTAGGTAACTACTAACCGGCTAGCCTAGCTAAGCAATTTACAGGTGAATTTCATCAATTTATGGATACGATTATTTGAAAGAATGCCTTAAGTTTTAATTTTATGATGTGTCTCTGTAATAAGTATAACTATATAATGTACCAGTGATCTGTTTCTTTATAATTAGTGTCTCTGTACACTTATATTATAATGTACCAGTGATATGTCTTACAAATCCAAATTATGTATTGTAAATGTTCCTAATGTACTGTGAATGTTAATTATGTATTTTAAATATTAAGTATGTTTATTTCTAAAAACTGTACTGCAGGTACTGCATCTGATCCCACAATGAGTTTCTTAACTCTTGAAAATACAATGCTTAATGTATTGCACATTTTTTTAATATTAAAAAACCTTACTTAATATAAATTAATAATTAGTTGTCAGGTAACGGTCGGGAAGATTTCGCATTTAGCGAGCGGTCTGAGTTGTAGTTGACGGTATAATATTTACCATAAAGAATCGCTTATAAGAACATGCAATATACGGTAAACATATAACAATTTTTTTTATTATTGTAGACTCAATGATCACACTTTAACCTGAAAACACGGTGGACATGTTGATACACTTATTTGTTAGGTTCAACTTACCTACTCATAGCGGCGAGTGATAGCTTAGTTCTCCGTATCTTTGGCTCGGGGTGAGGTTGATCTAAATCAACCAAGGATCTAAAGAGAGTGTATTACGCTTTACGCCACTTTCATTTGGAATATAGAATTTTGTGATGGTGCTCAGCTGTATCAAATTATAATAAAACCACTAAATACAACTCAGAAATGCATCATATAGACCATTTTAAAGGTCCCCATAAGGACATCAAAAACAAAAGTCTTTAAACATTTCGACGTTCAAAAATATTCAAAACTCTTATTTTGACATAAATGAAACTGGTCTTATTAGCTAAGTTAGTAAAGCGATTGTCCCGGAAAGACAGAGGTCCTGGGTTTGAGTCCCAGATGCGACTGATATCTTTTTATTTTCTGTTGATTTTTCGGTTTCGTGTTTCATTTAGGTTATGTTACTATTATATATTTCAATTATTAAATTAATCAATAAATTAATAAAGATCTTAATAGTACCAGTGGTAATAGGGAAAAAAATGAATTCCACATGAATTGGATCTACACCAGTAAATAGTCCATATAATGGAAAACAGAATATACTCGTAGAATGTCTTATCCGTAAAAGCCCAGTGAGCGAATAAAGCATTGCGTGTTCGAAGTAGGTTTATTATGATTAAAATAACGATGTAAGGTTTCTTTATCTCTGCTGTTTACTTTCCCTAATCACACTATTTATTACGTCATTTCCACAATACATTACTCTATCCTCCAACCAATCTCCACTGTTTT
>JAHDVE020009383.1:0-18860 GCA_022606495.2 Halesus radiatus
GGATAGTGTTGCGGTTTGATTGACACAAGTATAAGAGAGGGCGTCTTTGTAGTAGCCTGTAGGACATGTTGAGACGCAAGCTGACCCAGAGAGGTAGTATCCTGCTCCGACGTTGCAGCTGCAAATACCATTTGTTGCAATCATGTGTGCCGTGGTACAGGTATAACAGTTAGTGGTGTCCGGGCCGTAGCAAGTAGCGCAAGTCGAGGTAGCACAGGTAATATAGGAAATCACGACATTTTTTATTCCCCAATAGTTATAATACCCAACTGACAAGAGAGGATCAATTAAAAGCTAGTTGGTAACAATATAAAAAATAGAAGAAGATTGATTGTGGTTAAAATTTGCTGAAATTGGTAAGACATATTCATAGCTGTTCTCTCCGCAAAGTTGTTATCCTATCATCGAGTAATCGTTGTAAATGAAAGTGTACCAGTTGTATCCAGTACTATCTTGCACATAGACCGCAGCAAGCGAACTCGGCCATTCATCAATAAACAACATCGTGAAGTAAATATTGACTTGGTAGTGGCTGGTCATTGCTCCAGTGGTAATTTAGAGGTAGTTGCTAATAGCTGTGTTTTTGTTTTTGTAAGAAAAGAGGTAGGAAGAACCACAAAGTGAGTTAACTCCATAACCGGATGTAGCGAAAGGATAAGAAGGGTGCGAGCTGCCAGAATATGTACCTATTTCTGTGGTATTTGTAGGCTTGACACAAGAACCCGAAGAAAGGTAGTAACCAGGATAACATGACAGGCAAGAGCTGGAGGTTGAAGATGAACAAGTGAGACAAGAAGTGTCACATCTTGAGCAGGTGACATACGCCGATAAATAGTATCCATTATAACAAAGACAATATGTCGAAGACCATTGTGTTGCTCCTGCCACAGGAGTGTAAATTGCATATCTCCTGCAAGCGCTGTTTGAGACACATTGTCCCGAAACCAAAGTATATCCAGTGAGACAACTTATACATGTTAGAACATTATTACATTCTGTGTCTGTGCAATCTATCGCTCCTGCACTATTTATGAATGTATTCAAGTTACAATCCGAACAAGGGGATGGGCAGGCCATACAGGTCATTGTCTTTACATGACCATAGTAACCTACAGTTCCACCAAGTTGCGTGGAAGTTGGACATGTTGTAACGCAAGTCGAATAAGTTGTGCTATTCACAAAAAGATATGCTGCATTGGTGGCAGACCAAGGAAATGTACATTGTGTGCAATTTTGAGCTAAATACTCGCAGTAGTAGCATTTTGGATCGCAAGCCAGACATAAACGATTCGCTATATCGGTAGCTGTTTGAGGAACCCAATATCCTTGGTCACAAAAGTCCATACAATAAAGATTATTAGCCCATAGAAAATATCCATTGGTACATTCACTACAGTTTGTGTTATAAGGACCATTACAGATCATGCATCTATAATCGCAAAGTTCACAAATATTAGTATTTGTTTGGTTTCCTCCGACGCTGGTATATTTATCGCCGAGGACAGCTGTTTGTTGGTTTTGGTAGATAGTGAAGTAAAAATAAGTGGGGCAAGAACTCATACATTGATAATCGGCTGGACAAGTTTTACCAGAACAAGCACTACAATTGCCTGTCTTAAACCGGTTATTACAGGTTCCTTGTTGACTGGTCCAAAAATAAGTACTTGTGCATTTATAACAATGAGAACCTGAGTACTCACAGAGTAGGCAGCCAGTCTGGCATTGCCCACATTGTCGGTTGGATGTGGCTATAATATATTAGCCATCAATGCAACTTGTGCGGCAAGTGTTGTCCGAGTACCCCAGGTAGAGATAGTTGCCGGATCCGTCATCGTTATTACAGGCTGTGCATTGGGTGGTGGAAGCTCCATAACAGGTGTAGCAGTAGTAGTGGCAAGGATAATGATCGTATTGGTCATAGTAACAAGACTGTCGAATCTTGTAATAGCTGACTGTAGGCGGTGCTTAGCAATAGTCATTTCCGCTGGTATCACGGTAGCAATCATGGCCGGAGCACCAACCGTACCAGTTATCGTAACAATTCTCCGTATAAATGGTACAAGCCGGCTGGGAGGTACATGCATGAATAATTAGACAGATTAAAATCAATTTATGAATCATGTTCATGGACTGATAAATGATTATAATTGTAATAATTAAATAAAAATCGATATCAAAGAATCATGTTAAACTAATGGTGATCATAATATGTAACATTGTTTAGATAAAATATGATTATAAACAATTACTATAACTAAATTTTTCATTATTGATCAATATATATGTATATATTTTATGGATATAGAATTTAATTTCTAAAGAGTGACTAAGCATTTGTTTGGGCAGACAAAATGAAAAATCACATTATATACACTGAATAAATCTTAAATCATATTAAAATAATCTGAGATTTCTCGACTCCCATTAGGGAGTTTCACCACCATTATCATCTAATAGAGAAAAGGTTTAGTAAAATATGTATTTATATATATCTACTTATGCTAGAGTAGTTTTAAGATTTTATTTTGTATTCATAATATTTGTAATTAATAGATTCTTGAATTATGCTACTATTACATATTATGAGCTGTCTATTTATGATCCGTTCCTCTAGATTGTTATTAGATAATATATTCAACAAAACCTAATAAGGGATGCAAAGTAACCACAATATAAACTCCACAGTAAATAGGCAAGTTGCGGTATTTGTTAATCATGGAGGAGGTCCAATGCCAATTATCTATCCCGAACAACACAAATAAATGATATAACAGCTTTCGAGTATAGGCAAGACTTACAACAATCCTCGGGCTATCATTGTTCTTTCTGCTCATTGGGAAGAATAAGATGTGTCCATTATTGATAAAGACGATCCTGGCCTCTATTACGATTATGGAGGGTTTCCGCCAAAAAGCTATTCTCTAGCATATCCAGCTAAAAGCACTCCTTAGCTTCGATAACTTGTTTGCAGAGCTGTTGAGAAACGCGGCTTCAAAGTTAATAAAAATACAAATCGAGGCTATGATCATGGTGTATTTATTCCACTTCTCTTAATGTACCCTGAAGCCAATATCCCTGTAATTCAAGTTTCAATCTTCAGCTCACTTGACCCATAACGCCATTTTCTTCTTGGAGAAGCTCTCCAACCACTCTTGAGCTAGGGGTTCATGATTGTGGGTTCGGGAAGCACTTTTCATAACTTTGAATAAATTCCAATGGGTGCAGCTAAAGCAAGTGTGCTCTTCGATGATTAACTTGCCTTGCTATGTGTGCATTAAATGAACCCAGAGGAAAGACTTAAAAGGGTAAAATAATGGGAAAAGATGAAGGCAGCAAGAGATTGTCATGAAAGGTAAGAACATCTGGTACCTTTGTTTGCAGTCCTCGGAGCAGTCAAAAACAGGGCAGGTTATCGTCTTCAACTCCCGTTACTCCGAGTAACAATGAGTAATTATGTTTTCGAATGATACATTCGAGATTGAAGAAATTTGATGATATATTCTTGTATAAAATATTATGCATTATATATATATCAATTATAAAACATAAGCAGTTATTTTGAATAAGCAAAAAATAATAACTATAAAATAAATATAAGGCATTGACACATGAAAGATTACTTTCAAGGAAGTATCCAGTCGACTGGGAAGCTACGAGAAGAGTATTTCAAGATTAATGATTATCTGGAACGAGGAAAGTACAAAATGAAACCCAAGTATTTCCCAGGAGGTATATTTGCATCACCTTCATCAATTGATTACATATTATATTCAATGTATTGACATGATCAGGTAAACAACACTATGATTTTGACATGAATTCCCAAGAGTACTTCCACTAAACTCTTGACGAAGTAATATTTGAAGTCCCCGAAGCTCAAGAACATTTCTATGACAACTTGAATCAAACTATGTAACAATAATTGAACCTAAATATTGAAACTTCCTCCAGTTCGCAGGCTGCCGCAATCAAATGTCAGCAGGGGCTCAATAATTCTCCTCGATGCATTAAGGAAGTCTTGTCCAATCATTTTTAGTGGAGGATCAAGCATTTAAAGCACAAAAAATATGCGACTCTTCTACGGTTTCATAATTAACTACCAATGACTCCCAACACTCTAAAGTCGTTGGAGCTACGGCTGAAGCTCATCGATGCGGAAGTGGATATGTGCATTATGAGGCATACAAGACTCGAAAGTTAGGATTTGTTCGAGGAGTGTTATGGTATCTCGAAGCCAATTCCAGTCAATGAACAAGGTCAGCAAACGTATAGACTGCTTGATGAGTAAGAGAGTTGGTTCACCAATATCGCCAGAGATGATGTTGAAGTATTTTTGCGAAATAAAGGTCATACTAATAATGTTCTCAACAAGGCATACTGGCCGATCTACTACCAAATTAAGCATATGTATCTGATGGCACCGGCTGCCATTCTCGACGAAGCCTAAGTGCACATGCAGTAAGTACTGTCTCGCCAAGTCAAACACACTGAGGAATTATGCCAGGAGACAGTCAATTTTATGGAAGTAGAATTAGGAAAAATCGTACCTGGAAATGTGGCTATTAAGGAAAACGTTACATTATTTTTGCATTATATTTATGGATTGCACGAAACCAGACCCCTCACCCTTCCACTTGTGCCTTGCTTAAATCTGGAACTTGTCAGGGTTCTTCAAACAGCTTCTGCATTTTCGCTGAAATAATTGAAGATTACGGAGGATAACAAGACTGTTTTGGTTACTAAACTGACTCATTTCATATCCATAGTCCATAAATATCAAAATAAGTAAATCCTTCTCGAAGAAGAACCAATCAGGCTCGGTTTAGAAGACGATATGGACTTTCGAAAATAGCTTTGTACTATGCTTGAATAAGCCTGGGTAACAAAGCATCTTGCATTAGATCCCCGACGTTTTGAGGACAAACTCTACCTCAAGACTAGTGATGATTGGCCGACCAAGCTAGAAAAGCCTACAAAAACCGCTCTTTCCGAGTCAAACTTTCCCATAGATACCCAACTCCAGACAATTGTTGGACACCTAGCAAACAACGAGTACCATTCCTGGAGAAAATTTCTCAAAGAGCATTCCGAGATTTTGGTCAAAAGATCTAAAAATAAATTTTTAGATGCTGCTAAGTGTAGAAAATATGAATTACAATCAGCACAATAGCTAAGCCTAAGCTATCTTAATAACCTCTTCCGTAGCAAAAATAGTCATCCCAGCACTTAAGCCATCCCTATATTAAAAGCTAATAGCGCCTAAGCACTCCAAGTTTTAATATCGAAGCACTAAGTAAAGCAAGCAGTGATTGTAGAAGCTTACCTTGGGCTGATGGCAATACACTTACGACAGCTTCGGAGTCGGCTTAGAAATATTCTTAACGCTATTAGGTGTCGGTTTAAAAGGATTTCATACGATCTTCGTGCTGTTACTCTGACTGACTTTACATACTAGCTGGATGATAAATTACTTGTAGACAGCTCAAAATAGTAACGAGATGTTTTTGAGAAAGTGTTAAAATAGTCTCCTTCGGCATTTTCTGCTATTCGAGTTGATGCAAGTCGTAACGAAGAAATTCCATTAACTGATGTAGTTGAAAATTCGATATTTAAAGATAAATCTCTGCATATTTACGACAAGGTTATAACTAAATAGTATGAAGGAGTGACAGATTACTTTGTCTGCTCTCCAGCCTTCAGCAAAAAGAAATACATAATATATGATGTCGCGTTAAAGGATCTGGAGGAACTCGAAGCCAGACTGTTGGTTTGCGGGACTGGCTTCGTTAACAAACTCGAAGGATACTTGAAGGTCAAGAACCAACCTGAATTGGTCGACAGATATGCAGTTCTTGGGCAACTGTACCAGCATGAACTCAACTACCAGGCTCAAAAGTACGGGCTTTTGGAGACTTACATGAACCTCTATGAACATACTTGCGACCCTTTGGACTGTTTCAAGTTGGCCCAAACAATATAGAAGCTTATCCTTAGCGTTCCGAAAATCGACAGCTCACAGTCTCATTTTGCCCCAAGTTACGAGACAGAGACAGAAAGGCTGAAATTGGAACAGTTGATGTTGGAGAGGATGTCGAAAAACCTAAAGATTGCTGAGGTAGCCGAGGTTAACTACTTCCATAAGCGTCTAAAAAGAACTATATAAATACCCTATTACAAATACGGTTATATATATGGGGACCTCGACGTGCCGGAAGTCAAAGACTCAAAACTCAAACGAAATGCTTCGACAACCTCTATCAAGTCAAAAAGCAGTACGCATCCGATAGAAAAAAAAGACTCCATCGCATTTCAGATAGTTGATGAATAACAAGAAATCGAAGAAGATGATGGATTATCCAGCGACAGTGCCTTGGCTGAAATTGCCAATTATGATTAATATCTGCTGGCACGTGATCTTGATGAGGTGTTTGACTAAATTGCTAAAGACCGAGAAGATGCTCCCAGTCCCATCAATAAAATGCAGTCGCAGAATAACATAAAATAACAGGGCAACACATAAAATAAAGTAGTCCATAGAAGATTTTAAGGAGGACCACATTTTTTACTAAGTCTAAAAGACTTTGGGGGAATCATCCTTTCTGGAGATGAAAGTATAGAATATCTAAATTTTTATGAATATTGCCATTGGGCTGCCAACATCCCAAAACTGTTGCAAGAACTGCACGAAGATATCAAGATCAGCGCAGGTTTCTCCAGCTATCTTTACCAGTCTTCGATCAGACTCATCTTATCGCGACGGGCTCTCAATGTTGTGACAAATCCAGATGCTCCTCCGAAACCAAATAGCTAGATCAACTGTCACTGGGACGATTGCAGCCAACTGGTTCTGAAAGATTCAAAGCTATACAAGTAAATCATGCAGTCTGCCTTGGAATCGGCTGGGATGTCTGCACTATCACAGCACCACCAGCTGATCAAAACATTGGACTCCCTTCCTACTTTTGATCGGGTGCACCATCTCGATTTACACCACATTGAATGTCTCACCCAATTGAAGAGGCCAATTAACATCGTTAATTACCGTGAACTTTGTCTTTATATTAACTTAGTAGATGTTTTCATGCTAGCTGACAAGCTATTTCACGTCTCAGTAGAGAGAAAAAGAATATGTAAAGCGTATAAGGCTCTTGGCAGGGAGTTGGGAATGGAAGTCTTAAAATATAATATGGTTTACAATAAACACAGTAGTTCTTTCTTTAAGTCAGTTCAATAACTTAGACAACCCCCTACTTTGACATTTGGACTCCTCTTTAATGACGGAGTTGGGAAGTTGCGTATTGCAACTCTGTGCGAGTCAGCATAATTATAAAACTTCTCCAGTTTCGTCAAGCTTGAGAGGCAACAGGTCATACAGCTCCAAAGGATGGAGAAATAACTTCAGTTTCTTGCTAAATATCGATGCTTTTATGCTAACAGTGTATTGGGTTCAGACCGAATAAGCACAGACGCAGGTAATGTTAAAGTGTTGACTCAAAGATGCAACAGTCTCTTGATGTTGAGGGCTGCTATCTTCAGAGATCAATCATATCTGAAATCTAAGACCAACCTCAAACTTCTTTTTGAAAGTAAATATTCAGAAGTCAACTCTCTAATTTATCAGCAGAATTCAGTTGCTGATAAAGCTTCCCAGTACGTCGCGGACAAAAAGAGCAAACTAATCAGAAATCATCTACTTGAATTATACGCAAAGGATCTACTCAAGTGCGCCCAGAAGAGGAATTCTACCCTCGATCTGCTGAAGTACGTCGATAATCTTATAATATTGACCCGCGCTCTACCCTTCAGTCCTGTCTGGGAAAGCCCAGACTGCCACCATCTACTTGAACAGAAATTCTACTTTGACCAAAAGAAATATAAAGTTGAAATCAAACCATTCGGAAAGGTGTTTGACTAAGATTACCGCATTGTAAACCCACTTTACCTCTACAGCAAGTAACAAGTGCTTGTAGAGCATACGTAATTCGATGGAGATTTATGCCTCTAATCATTTGTACCTGCTCAATACGCGGATCTGTTGGTGCAGTGCAGACCTCCCCCAAACAAAGAAGAATTCTTTAAGTGGTTCTTTAAGCAATCGGACAAAGGACTTCCATCACACCAAATTCGATCTTTGAGGTATCTTCTCAAGCTCAATAAACCTTTCAGCGGTACCAAGTAGTTCCACGAACGTAGCATGCTGGATCTACCGCTGAATGCAAAAAGTCCCTTGTGTGATTATTATAAGGCAATGCTTCTTTACATTCAATCCGCCTTGTTCACGGAACTCTTAGCATCTGAAGAGATGGATCTCCTGTGCGAGATGCTGGAATAACAAAGGGAGTTCGAGAAGCTCTTTCCTATTGTCGGACCCGAAGAGCTGTATGAACATCTTGGAGAAACATCTTTGGCAAATTTATATATATACGACATAAGATAATTCGAGATACTCAAAAAGACAAAATCTCTACTCTCTACTAAAAAAGAGTTAAAGGCGCGAAACTCTTTGGTTCTAGACGAAACTCTCGATTTCCTTACCCGACGAGTCCAGGGACTGGGATTGCTCCGAGAATCCTTCCTTCCAGTGGTGGAAGAGATGTTACATTTTAAGCAGATTTTGCTTAATGCAAAAGACTATACTGTCATAACAACACGTACGCGCAATACCTACAAAATTATATATCTGGGTCTGCTATAATTCTACCGTAATCTCTCCAAGCTAGACGAGTCCAAAGATGTGGTTAAAAATATATTTAACCTTTTCAATGATTTATTCGCGACCCATGCTTTAACGAGAATCCCGAATCAGAAAAGTAGCCCAGTTGATATAGCAGAATACTTCACGACAGGAGAGGAAGAACGATTTCGTTATATGCACCAAGTGGGCGAAGCAGGGCCTGGATTATTTCCGAGACTCAACAACCTATTCATCAATGTGCCTGTCTCACTCGAAAAACATATAACTACCACATTGCTTAAAAGGCCCTACCATACTATAAACCATATTACAGCATTAGATACGATTGGTGTTAGTTAACGTTTTATGCGTATCGTCAGGATCTTGTAAAAATGGCAAGATAAGGATCGGCTTCGATTGCTTGCTCGTGTTAAGAATATCTATGAAAAGGCAGGAGATTACATACTGCTCAAAAATATAAAACCAAAGGATCTTGTCAAAAGCGAGCCCACTCGTCTTGAATATCTTAATATGGAAGTACAATCTACTTTTTATATGACTGCCCTCGTAAACTTTGATAATAATGTGTTCCAGCCGATGGACCCAGTTTTATACTCAAAACATTTTTTTGAAGTGTTTGATCGACTAGATTTCAAAGCGGTCGCAATGGTCAATAATTTCGAGGCCTATCTAAACTCGGACAAACTCCAGCTCACAAAACAATAGAAGCAGTTCGTGATAAGTCCTCTTAATCTCACCAATACGAAAGAACATCAGAAGGAACGTGATATTAACAACAGAATTATCCGACAAGTATTGCTGAACAAACTTGTAAAGGAAGAATTTAAGGTCAGACTCTTAGACAAATGTGTGGATATGATTCGCAAAGAGAGATACCCTTTCAACTAGCCCAAAAAACTCATAAACCCGAGTCTCGTCCCTCGAGTCAAGCTCAACAGCTGTTTCTCCAGCCCCCTCATCGTTGATAGGAAAACCTACATCTCTCAGCAATACAAACTGGCTTTTGTGCAAGCATTCGTCAACAGATTCAGGAACAAAGTATCGCGAGTCGATCTATTATCGAGTGGTTACGGATTCGTTATTACAGTCTCGGATCTCGAAAACTGTGTGAATTATCTGAATAAATCGCTGTATACTTTTACCGAAAAATAGTTCAAGCATCGGTCTGAGACTTTCTCACAATTATATGAGTTGATGCTTGAATCCATTAACTTAAAGAACAAAGAAATATGTGATCTTAAGGCTAAGTTTGAATACTTGAAGTCTCAACTTGATAAGTCTGTCAAGACTGCCTTCGTCCATCAGGTGAATAACTTGCTTTTGGAAAATTGCAACTTACGTAGCCAACTGCAAGATTTGTAAAAGCATACGAGGGGGCTGGAAGATCGTGCGAGAAAGGCAGTGGCTTTGGAATTCGAGAAGAGATTGGAAGTCAGAGCATAATAACAAAAAGCCATGAACAAGAAGTTCGAGTAGTTCCGTGATTTAATGGTTATTTTGGCAAAAGCTGAGACTAAATCTTCTTTTATCTATCTCATTGGCGAGTTGAAACAAAAGGCTTCTATTTTGCTCGACAGGACAGTATAATTATTCCCAGATGAAATTAAGGTGGCTGGAGAGGAAAGTCAGGAATCTGTTCCCAACTAAATTCTTCCTGAGTTTCCACAAGATCGACATGTCGGGGAGCATTCATATTAAATCACACGACCCTCTCAAATAACCACGAGTTCCCCTGAAGATGAAGCCTTAATTCATGATCCTTACTACGTCACCAAGTTAATAAATAAAATGAGGGTATTTAATGCCTTCAAACTCGGAGTGGTGAGGCTAAGAGAAGCCAAATAAAACGACAAGCTCAGCCGAAATCTGGGAAAACTGAGTACAGTCCATGATCTTAATGTAGTACAGAGTTAACGATAAATGGTGCTTCGCGATTAACTATCAAAACTGCAATTGGACTTGACCGCGAAATCAACTTAACTTTAGACCTTTAGAAATAAATGCGATACTCTAGAAAGCGAGAAGGCCAAACTTAAAATAGAAAATATAACCAAATAAAAGAAGCTGCAACTACTCGAGCAAACAAATTTAAAACTGGTCTAGTAACAGACATCTAAAAATGTGTCACTTCCTTAAATACACAGCAGATAGACAGGGAATCAAGAACAGAAATAAAGCAGAATCAATAATCGACTTCAACCTTAAAACCTACCGAATTAGAAGAAACACTATCGTAGCGGTCCAAAATACAGTCTTGCTGAACCAACGCCATCACCTGCAGCTCCGGAAGCAGTGATATCATCAACCATACGAAATCGTGAAAGAGCTAAAATCAAGCTTTTGGACTCGTCTAGACTTAGTAATATGTATGCTACCTAACCCTTATTACTCGAAAACAGCCCTGCTTCCCTTATGATGGTGCAGATGGCGAACAAGGATCAAGGCTGGAGATAAAAATCCGAATAATTATTCATCTAAAATAAAAATTTATGCAAAATGCTAGATAAGTGTAAGCAAGAGTTAGCGATGCTCAGATCTTCCAAAACGCTGTATGGCGACGTTCTCATCGAAGGATCTTCGCGACAAGACATCCAGACAAGTGGTAAGAGAAGAGACTCAACTGACAATCAGAATATCCGATAAATCAGTGCAACCTTCAATCTCGGTCGATCAAGGGCAGACAATGGAGGTAACCTTCTTGATCAAAGCTCCAACAATGAAAAATAGCAAAGTTCTGATTATACGAGTGGATACGGTACCGAAGTAAACAGTTAACGACGCAAGAGATTTACTAATTTAGGGTTTAAGTTTCGACATCATTGAAAAATTATTGATATTTTTTACTCAAGGGAGTATAATCGTAATCAGCCAAAACATCTTGAAATGAATACCTAAGTCTGAAGAGTCAGATATATTGAAATTGACAGAAAAATATGTTTATATGTACCTATATATTTTTTATTAGAGTGTCTACTTCAAATAAATTATTATAATTTTAAATGTTTTCTAGTAATAATTTATATCCAGAAGCTAGAAAGATAATAGACATTCTAATACTAATATCATTTCCCCAATTAACTTGATGATTATGTTAATTCAAAATTCAATATATTTTTTATTTGTGTTTATAATATATAGTTGAGCAAAAATGAATGGATTATTTAGTTAATAGTTTATCACGTTGTTTTAATATTCTGGTATCGCTATTCTAAATGTTGATTGACAAATATGATTCTGGATAAGTGTGTTATAGACTACTCGACTTTCATAGACTTTAAATACTAATTTAGTAGAAATAGAAAATTTATACCTTCTAATATCACTGTCTTGACCAAAAAATGCAACGATTGTTAAAGAATCTGCCGACAGTTGAAATTGAAATGAAATTCAGATTTATAAATTTTCGTAATTCAGCTCTGACTACTTCTTTTTGTTAGTATTTGACACTAAGATATGTCTATATATAACGAGAGATCAAGTGGTTTTATCAGGAAAGAAGTTTTAATCGTATTTACTAGATTAAATTTCTCTATTTTTAGCCGCCATTCTTTGTTGTTTTATTCTTATTTATTTTATACTTTTTTTTTCCATTTTTATTTCACTTGGGGTGCTTGACTATGGAGTAATCGCTGCTAGAAATTCATTTATTTAATTGTTTATACTTTCCTTTTCATGGGGTTGCAATTACTAAACTTGGGGATTAATTGCTATAGCTGCATGATGCCACTTACGAATAGAATTAACTATGCCCCAAGCAATCTCAAACAACCCCAAACAAGTCACAGTAAAATCTAATATCAAGTTGAAGATTAAGGCCACAATTGCAATTTCTCCGACATGGACCCACGACTCACTGGTAAAACGCAATACTGGCCATAATGAAACCATATAAAAGTAACAAAAACAGCCATGGAAAATGACGTTATTTAGCAAATTGATTTTGGATACTATTGAGTAAAACACTGATTTAAACTCTGACTTACAGTTCAATCGAGCCTTCAACAGAATGAAGAACAGACCGATCCCGAGGCAATACCCTGTTGGCATTATTGGAATAGAAATGGCCAGGACAATGCGGAACACTTCGATTATCCCCATAAGCTGCACGGGATTCCACTTCATTTTGGTCTAATGGAAAAAGCCTTTGAATCTTTTGAACCTTTTCGATATCACGATGAAGTGGAAAAACGGAACTATTATCGTTAACCCAAGCATGAAGACGCACATCCCGAAGTGGGTAACCTTAAAGTAGTCGAAATCCCTGTCTAAGAAAGCCAGGGCCGCAGCAAATGCAATTGGGCTGTAAGTGCTCAGGATCAGTGAAGCAATATTTTCATACCCAAGAAAGTTAAATCTGTACGAAAGGTACTGCGATATGCGACTTTCTCCTGTCGTTCTGAAGACGCGACCTAAAATCACATAAAAGACAACCAATAGGACAAGCTGGAGAATCGTCAGGGCACAGTTGTCAATGAAGTCGAACTCAATGTCGTTGTTTTGGTAGACCCGGGGCCTGTTGAAGTTGGTGTAAGGGGATCTGATAGAACTCAGCGACGGCATGTTGAAAGGGAAGAGGGACAGCTGCCTGATCGAGCTCATGGACGTCAGGATGGTCTGAACATTGATAGGGCTTGGGGTATCTAGGAAAAGATAGAGTGAGGAAATTTGTAAAGACTAGAGCATATTCAAGAATAGCGAGAGTACCCCACCCAATGTAAATGAACCCGCACCTTGGGATAGAGTCGAGGAGAAAGCGTTAATAGCCGAAGCAGTGGCTTGGAGCTGTGCCTTGGCGGTGGGTGACAGGTAATCGAAGTACACGGAGGGAAATTAGTGGCGGGTGTTGGTGAGGTACCCTGCCTTGTTGGAGTAGAACACGAAGTCGTTGAAAATAACCATACAAGTGGAGACGGGCTCTGTGACAGTGAATCCGATCTCGAGAACATCGTTGGCTGGGCTTATCGTGGAGTTAAATATCGTGAAATTGCCATTGACCAGTAACTGCAGACTCCCCAGAAGTGCAGAACGGTTTGTGAACTCTAAGGGAAATAAAAACATGAACTTGATCCTATAGAAGTTTATTGAGCTAATGATGTTACTGGAGACTGTCATGGTATTCAAGAAACAAGTATGGTTTAACAAAATATAGCCTGCAGAGCAAGTGGAGCAGAAGGACTGGTTTAGACAGGAAGAACAGCCCGATTGGCAAGACTGAAACTGGCCTGTCGAAGCGTTGAAGAATAATCCTGGAAGCAAGAGAGTTAAGTCTGGTATCAGAAACAATACACAGTTTCGACTGCTATTGCAAGATTGGCAAAGAGGTAGGCAAGCCTAGCACGTGGCAGTAAACGGACTTAAGAAGTTAGAACCTGCGCATTCACAAGAACCGTTTGAGGTGACATCAGCATTTTGGACGCAGCGCGAGCAGATGGTGCTATTGCTACAACTTAGACATCCTGGGGCACAGGGTTAGCATGAGGAAGAAGAACTCATAAAAAAAGAGGAACTGCATACGCACGATCCATTGGCGAGTGTGGCGTTCGAATTCACAGTGCAAGTTGTGCAGATGGTGGCCGAAGTGCAGGAGCCACATCCCAGAGAACAGGCAGCGCATGTGGAGGAAGTCAGATTCATGAAATAGCTCGGGCCGCAATAGCAGGTACCGTTGACAACGATCATGTTGGCGAGGCAAAGGCTGCATTTAGTGGTCGAGACACAGGATACACAGTTGATGGGACAAGCCACACACGTTGAATTCGTGGGGCCCATCATGAACCCAGAAACACACTGACAAACCCCATGAGCTAATTGAAGGTGCGGCATAATTGTGCAGGTTGTGCAGACTGTGGAGGAAGTACAAACACTGCAGGCAGTGGAACAGGCTTGGCAGCTGGAGAGACTATCCATATAATACCCAGCATTGCACTGACAAGTACCGCCATTGATATGGACGTCAGAAGTCGCCACGCAGACCGAACAGGAAGCAGAAGACGCACAACTCGAGCAGCCAGAAGCGCAAGGAACACACGCAGTACCATTGAAATGATAGGTGGGCTGACAGACGCACAATCCGTTGGCCGCGATCTGAAAAAGTGTGGCGTCACAGGACGTGCAATAGGAAGCAGTCCCCGAGCAAGTGAGACAGGCAGTGGAACAGGAGAAGCAATTGTTGTTAGCGTCAAAATAAAAGCCAGTCGGACAGGCAGAGTAGCAGGAACCGGCATTAAAGTAAGGAGTGGCAGCAGCACATTTGGTGCCGATCATACGGAAAGTAATTTTTGCGGAAGCACTATCAGTGATCAGGTAGTGACCCCAGCCACACGGCCCATAAAAATAGAGTTGTTATGCATGATATCCAAAGGCTCTATCAGATGAAATGTTTACCATTGAATATGTGTCTAAGACAACGATGCCCATTGTCGAGAGGGGCGAGAGACTAACGATGACAACCCCATACGAGACGAAATAGGGAGTAGACAGCGAATATTGGCTCAGGTTGAGAGTCATTGTCAGTTGGCTAGTATTTTCGAGCAAGGCTGACAGTCCGAGAGACAAGGAATTGATTAGTGATGTATAGATTTGGGCTCCAGTGATAAACGGGACAAGTTTGTAATCAGAGATGTTCGTAGATGTAGTATTGAACTGACTCTCGTGACTCAAGGCGACGGAGACTCCACAGAAATTGCCAGTGCATGTGGCAAAAGTATTGTTGATCCACCCACTGATGATTTCAAAGTAAGGAGATGCATTCGAGATCACAAACAACACGGCAATATTGAGATTTCCACTGCCTAAATTAAAGCCATTGATGCTGGACCAACTAAACGAGTAGGAAGTATTGCTGAGAGAAAGTGGAGTGGCCACAAAGCTCAAAGGCAGTCCCCAATTCTGAGTTTATCGGAGTCTGCAATAGAAGGCAGTGTAAGGATTGGCAGGTGAATACGTGTTGTTATAGGCGAGCGAGGACACAGATACTCCTGAAATTTGAATGTTTTCTATGGCGATAAAAAAATAGTTAAAAGGATTTGAAAAAGTAATATATCTCGAAAATAAAGAAATTGGCTATGTATGAAAATATAAAATCTATAATTATTTATTCGTCACAATTTTAGTTAAATACATAGAACCAGGATTATTGTAATATTATATTCTAAAATAGAAAAATATAGAAATATTTTGTTTTATGAACTAAAGTTTAGTATTTTTTTTTACGATACTCAGTTTGTACCAGAAAAAGCGAATCTATGCTTTGTTTTGAAAGACTCAAGCAAATTTGAAATAGCACTGAACTTAGAACCAAGTGAATCATTTTTTAAAGCATTTAAAAAAATAGGCAGGGAGTATTTGTTATCTTATTTATAGTAATATTTTTGTGTTATATTCTTCAGATAAATACACTATTATTATAAATGATAGAAAAAATTTAACTAATATATACAAATGATACAGTATATTGAAAAAAAAAAATATCAAAAACTAACTAGTATTTACAAAAATTACAAAAAGGGGAAAAAATATAAAAATATAGATACAAACTATAGAATCTATGTTTATGTATTAAAATTGCAATATCAACTACTTTCAATGTAAAAAAAAAAAAAAACACCCAATCTATTTAAATTGTGATAATATCCATCTACATCGATGCATATCTATTTATGAAAGTTTTACGGACTCGAATAGATTTAGAATACACATTTAGCCAACAAGAGAATATAATAATAGAATAATAAAAATAATAGAATAATGTTAAAAAGATATTGATTACCTTTTATAAATAAATGAAAATCAAAAATTATAAATCGAAGATTTTTCTAATTTAAATAAGTATTATTCTTTATAAATCAATCTATTATAACTCAAATATATTTATAGAATAAGAACTATTTAACGAAATGAATAAATAATAAATACATATCAGAATAGAATGTTCCTTAAACAACACCTTCAACCTTATTTAATTAAAGTATTAAGTTGGAAAATTCGCCACTATTCCTAAAACTTGTCTTAATCATGCTTCCTGAATGGCCATACGCAATTGTATGGTATAAACTACAATAAAATATATCCTAATTTTTACAATAAATGCATTTTTTAAACTATACACTTAAAGTTTATGTTTTAGAATGGTTCGTTTATTATTAATCATAAATATAATTATTTACTATCAACATAACATTTGGATTATCTTCTATAAATATTTTATAGATACATATATATTGGATATTTTTTCAATATATTTATAAAAAAATAACATCTCGAAAAGAAATATAGTCTCAATCGCCACATTAATAGTGGAGGCATATTATAACTGAATTGTTATTTTTTATCAGAATATTTAGTTATCAAAACTTCTTCGTTTCTGATCATAGTCCACAAACCCAAGCACACCAAACAAAACTCATTATATGTATTTATATAATATTTTTAAATATACAAAAAACCAACTACAAACCATCTTATGTGCATAGAACAAAATAAAAAAAAAAAAACACCAAGCAAACCAAAAACAAAAACAAAAATATTTTTACAACTCGAAACTCGAATTCGCTTAAATTATAAAAATTAAATTCTTTTATTGATGAAGCATATGTTAAAAAAAATGAAGAATAGAAGATGAGGAGAAGACGAGATCCAGGAAATAAAAAATAAAGCCAATATATAAATTGGTCCAATAGGACATCATCGCCTACAGCATGTTCTTAAGCTTAGACTTTGTTTATATTTCAACATATTCCTGCGAAAGAAATAGTTAAACTCACTCGCATAAATTTTTCATAACCGTTGAGAAATAAATAAATATATAAATAAATAGGATTATAGACAAATAAGGATCTATTAACCAATTCTTTTATTATAAATTACAAGCATTGATTCCTATTTTTTTTCTTCCCATTACTTGTTAATTTTCATACGCCAGTCCCATTGCTGGTGTGACTACCTTGGGATTGTAATAGGTAAATATATTCATATAAATCTTTGCTTTATAATGTATTTTCTATTTAAGCGGATATGGAGGTGACAATGGATCACCCCCTGCAATGTTAGGTGTCAATTATTTGAGTAACACTTTCGACCATTACTGAAATAATATACTGGAATGTGCTTGTGGGTTAAAACATACAACTGTAATCAGAGCCTAGGCCAGCACGTTGCGGTTGATGGGAGGCTGAAGAGGTTTATTGATGGAAAGGAGAAATATCCTGATTTGAGCAATATAATAATATCGATGGAGAGAGCTACGAAGGATAGAAGTAGAATAAGCTTCAACAATAATGGAAAAATAGAGAATTTCAAACGAGGCATATTCGAAAGCAATAATAACAGCAACATATTCGATGGCAGCACGATACACGAAAAATAGATTCAAGTCTACATATTTTACTGTGTCAGGCACTTTCTTTGGAATATAATTTCATTCTTTGATCTATCAACATCAAATGCATCTATATTAATGGGCTGTGTCTTAAAAATAAATACAAATAAGGGTTATTTCTTTTCGCGAAATTACTAAGACAACTACACCTGTTCGGTGAAATAGATTTGAAAATAGTAAAGAGACATATAATGGATTTATCCTCCTAACAATTATTATACAGACGCAAAGAAAAAATATTCAATATAAAAAAATATATATTTTTAAAAATACATATTTTTAAAAATATAGAAAGAAATACCCTTTTCTTGTTATATTTTACATAAATTACAAAAAATATGGAAACATAGACACCTTTTATCTTTTCTCAGTGTAAAAGCCCCATTTCAAGATCGCCAGACTTTATTTAATCATAAATCTATTTCACCTTTTTTGGCAAGTCTGAATGAGTCCAGCGGTAGTACATAAATCCGGTGATAGTTACTGAGCCTGCCATAAATGCCACCCAGACCGCAGCGATTTCGTTGTTGGTGAACCTAGGAAGCACAAACATGAGCCCACATCCAACCCCGTAGTAGATCAGTACGAAGACCTTAGTCACCCATTCGCCTTGCCTCAGAGCTCGAAAGGCATGAGACCCTATAAACTGGCAGACTTCGAAGAAATTGAGTAAAAAGTAGATGATCCAGATTCGTCCCATAAACTATTTTACCCGCTCGCTTTCCGAGTAAAAGCTGGCGATAGAATCTTTGAACAAATATTCCACACCCACTAACGCATAGATGCATA
>JAHDVE020009384.1:0-14012 GCA_022606495.2 Halesus radiatus
GATGATTTATATATTCGAAACAAAAAGTAAATCAACTTTGATTTCCTCGATGGAAGGGTCAGAGAAGTGAAATACCCTTATATAAGATCAATCATATAAGTGATGTTATCTCGAAACGACAGAAAAAGGTTAGATATTCTTTCGTATCGATTTGATCGGAGCCCTTAGCTCCCTTAGATCAAACCTCCGATCTCGCAACCAGTCCAACAGTCTCATCAACCAAATATCTCCAGCGAGCAGACTCAAGTTTCTCATACACCATCCCTGCCTGTTCAGATCTCACATCAACTTCCTCTCAAACAACCACCTCCTCCACAGATAATCACAAAGCCTCAGCCACAACATGGATTTTATATCAATACGAACCCACAGCAATTATCAAAAATTAATTCTGGAAGCCAACCAACACGGATCTATCAAAATCATACTACAATGAATAATCAGCAGGCCCACACGAACGGATTTCAAGGATTTTCGTCAAATAATATAAACATGGTCAACCATCTTCCTAAACCTGCCATACCATTCCAACCGATCTCTCATCTTCAACAAGCTTCTCCAACACCTGGCATGTCTAATAGCTACCATCCCCTTAATCAAAGCATAATCTCATTTCCAACAAAGAGTTCCTCTAGTTCGATGTTTTCGAAACACCTGGAGATCAAAAATAAACTCAACGCTATTGACATGCAAGATTTAAAACCAAAATTAGAACATCCCAAATATCCAATGTACAACACTGATATGCTGACCTCCAACCTGGCTGCAACTCTGGCTTCCAATAGCTAATCTTCTATGAACAAAAATGGCTATGGATCAAGTCTTTCTAATAATAGCAGCTTACACCTAAATTTTTCGAAAAACTTACCAACGTTTCAACATCAAGGCTCAACTAGTTTTTCAGCACTTGTCCCTCCTCTCGAAACAGGTACCTCATTCCTAAAGAAAGAGAATTCCCAAACACAAGCCCTTCCTGAATACACTAATGGGTTGGACTTTCTGAAACCAAATATTTCTATGATGCCCAATTCTAATTTTTCCTCAAGTTTCAATTCATCCGTCTATTTAAACGGGAACCAATTTCAGCCAAATGCATCATCGTCACAAACATTAACAGGTTCCAGTTATGCAAATCAGACTATTCCACTTAGTTTAGGAGGAGGCACGCTTGATAAAAATTCGACGACTTCAAAACCTAATATTCTTTTCAAAGATTTCAATTCATACCAACAACCCAATTTATTTCCGACTTCACAGACAAGCAAATAAGTATTCGGATATCATTTCTAAGCGAACAAAAGCTACGCAACTGATTATAAACCAACTTTCGAAGATTAATCAGCTCCTCCTTTTATTCCACAAATTTTATCATCTAACCATGCAGAGCCATATTTTAATTCAAGCAGTGTTAATCAACATAATCGGTCACCACCTGTTGAACCCTAACTTTAATACAATAACATCCAAGAACAATAGCAAAGATATCTCTTGAGTTACGATATGGGAAACTAGAGTTCTTCTTCAAGTGATATGATAAATATGAGCAATAGCAATAATATCAGCGCCACCGACTCCTACCCAGTCTAAGAGTCTAGTGCAAGCACTCCAGCCCGCAGAAAGCCTGTGGGACTTCCGACGTATCATTCCACCATAGCCGAAGTATCTTAGTCAGAAAATACTCCATCCGAGACGGCTGGAGATTAGGACAGAAATAACGAAGGTTACGTAACTTAATAATATGAGGTAGGAAGTAGATACTAGGGCTATAAAAAAAATGGAATGCGAAACGGAAAGGGTAAGTTTTATTATCAGGATGGTGGATTCTATGAAGGGGACTGGAAAGACAACAAGATGCATGGGGAAGGGAAGCTATATTATAATTAAACAAAGATCGCTTATTAAGGAGAATGGTATATGGACGAATTTCACGGCCATGGAAAGGTGTATAATGACGATCCTATTCCTTTACAACAACCTTTCGACTATACCGATTTCTAACAGATTTAACAATATTGGGATTATTATGAAGGTATTTAATTGACTATCACAAAAAATATTACAACATAATTATTGCGAATCATTATATTTTTTTAATGTTTAGGTAATCTCGTGAAGGATACAAAACAAGGATTCGGAAAGTTTATCTTGTCGAATGGAGAGGTGTATGAAGGCGAGTTTATGAACGACAAGATCTGGGGAAGAGGAAAATTTTATACGCTGGACAATAAGATATTTAGTGGTGTTTGGGCTGACTCGAAACTCGTACGCCTGGATGCTGCCTGATTTTAATTATACTTAAAAACTGACATTTCAAAAATGGAAAAGAATAGTTATTTTTCTCTATTTTCATACATAGGAATTATTAATCATTTTTTTAATATCAACAAGGCTATCATTATGAGACACCTATCCATTCTTTTGGTGATCTGACGACCTTCGTTCACGATGGAATTCCGACATAATTCGAGGGAAGTTTAACCTCGTGCTGTTCTTCGTTCGCTTTTTGTCCAGAATGTAAGAGTCAATTTTTTTAATCAACCCAAAGTCTTTATGAAACACCTTGCCCTCGTTGACGAGCCCTTCTGAAATCTTCGCCTGAAACTCATAATAAGTTTTGGACATGAAATTTCGAGGGAGGGCCCGTACGTCCATCTCCGACTAATTCTCCTCCACAACTTACGGTTCTTCGTACTCCTCCTCCACAGGCATGGCTCCCGATTATTCTTCTGATATTTTTACCCTGGGCTTATACTGGTCTGCTGTCAAAAAAGGAGACTCACCAAGATCATCGTCTTCAAAAGGAGTTGCTTACTAGAACTGTTGTCTCTTAGAATTGTAAAACAAGTCAACAATCTCTTTGGAGGTATCCTGAACCACTGAAATCAGATTCATTTTCTTATACTTACCGTTATTGATGAGCTTTGAGATTTTTTCCCTTAAAGTCTTATCCTTGTGGGAGGCGTCTGCAAAATATCTGAGGTTTCTCCAAAGCTTTCTGCCGTCTTCAAAGTTAATTAGAAACTCTGCGAGGTTTGGAGATTGACACTTGCTTGAGTTGCAAAGAACTTTTCCCGAGCCACTTTCAGCCAGCTCAATATAAACTGGCGAATTGCAGCATTTGCTGTAAGGAATAGTTTCTGAGTCAGAGAAAAATATGAAAAAGGAATTTGTGACAGAATTTTCTCCGACAAGGATGTTGAAGATATAGAAATTGATTTCGTTGAACAGATTGGAGACTATCTGATAAACCAAGGGAGTCCGGCTGTCACTTGGAGGTAAAGCTCGCACATTTTCTGGAAATACAACTATAATCACAATATTTTAAAGAATTACCATAAAATTTCGTTTGTAAATATAACTTACATTCCTTGAGGACACTTCGTAAGGAGGCTGAAGACCAATGAAAAAATTGTAATCACACTATAATATACTGAATAAACGGGAATGTACTCTTTTTAAAATAGATCGAGGGAAAGACCGCACTTTCCATAAAGACTATATGCTCAACATCTTTCTGTATTAATGATTAGCGTACTCTAAGCCTACGGGTTGATTTTTATTTCGGTTTTGGTAACTATTTTTTATAATTATTGGTATTAAGACAGGTTTGAAAAAATAGCTGTATTGTTGTACGAGATCTAATTATTTCGTGATCTATTTAGCCGCAGGTTGTGACTGCCCTCGAAGTGGCCTAAAAGTGTCAGTAGCGAGATGGCCTTTAATGAGCCTTCCCATCGTGCTATCACCTTTGCGTCTCTCCACCCTAATGTAAATAAAATATAGTTTAGTAGTTGATTGGGATTGGTCACAACTCAATACCTTGCAATTTTGGAGTGGATAGTAGACTGCTGCATATATCCGGCAGTGGCCATTGTCTTGATAATTGTTATAATAATTAAATTATTCGTATATAAAACAATATACTTGTTAGTGTTAAAAATATGAATTAAAAAATATATAAAAATAACAAAGAAAATAAAAATAAAACTAAAACTAAAACTAAAACTTAACCTATTTTTTTGTAATTAATGCGATTACTTCATAATTGAAGATTTCATACGCTTGGGGAAATAAATTATACAATGGTCGGACTACTTGCTGAAAGAGCAACTAATTGCTGAAAAGCAATAAAAAACTAGATCTTATTAAATTTGAGAGCTTTTATGACAGAAAACTATTAATAATGCGTTATTTTTAAGCAAACATTCCTATAAAAAATATATGAATAATATATTCCAAACAGCAAAATAATTATTTAATGGAAACATTATTTTTGAGCCAATGAACTCTAAATACGAAATTATACTTATTGAAAAGGATAACATTGTGAAAAATAATATTGTTGTGGAAATTGAGGGATTCAATCTTAAACACAGATACTTATGATCGGCTGAGCAAGCGAGGTGGCCAGTCAGATAATAAGATAATTCAATGGAGTAATCTTTATAATCGATATATCAGATGCTGAATGGGTGGTACATTTCATCTAAAATTATTTATTTAAAATCGTGTAGATAATTCCTAAAATTAGAGAAAATAAAGTGAAGAGGTTATCAGAATATTAAATGTCATATTTTGTGAGTACACGGGAACTAATATTCAATATCTTTACAAAAAATCATTAATATTTGGAGATCTTGAGAGCCAAATAATTAACAATATAAATAATATCAATCATATCATTTAATTATTTTAAAAATGGGATTTATGAATGAATATCTAACTAAGGATATTTATATAGTTATGGTGTAATTTTCTACAAATTACATCGAAATATAAAAAATGGAAATCTTCAGGCATATATAAAATTTAAAAAGCGAGAGTTTCTATGTAATAACTCTAAAATAAAGTGCGGTGAGAATCAATATAATACTGAAGTAGACAAAAATAGAATAAGATGGAAGACTCCTTCCAACAATTTGTTGTATCCATTAAATCAGCCTATACCAAACGTAGTTAAACCATCATATATTCACTATTTCCATTTATCAGTTTTTGTACCCTCCAAACTCCTTTTGTTTTGGGTTTTACTTTTAATCCATTTATACAAAAATGTCTATATATTATTCTTAACACATCAAATCCTCTAAGGTTCGCTACGACAATAGTTTGGCATTCAAGTTATCTACCAACTTCAGCTTCTGTCTCTTGTGATTCTCCCAAATATTGAAAATTGCGAGTCGCTAAAACTCATACAGATTGGTTTCAGACTCATTAGAAGCATCAATTTCATCGACTTTATTCCAGAAACCCCCACTTTGGCTTCTGTGATACTTTGTTTAGGTATTTTTGTCTAATTAATATTTTTATTTAACTTTCTTTTTATTCTTGTGGAATTAACTAGGTTTGGCTGCATTGATCTTTCGAATTAGCCAGTGCAAAGATGAGAAAAACTCTAATGATTGTATCATGTATTTCTCGATCATCTGCACCTTTCTCATCCCCATAATCGATACTTTAATAATATCTATCAACCTTTTTTCTGCCACACTGCTCCTGCGAGTTCTCGAAATTCTAATATTTTCTGCGTGGACATTACGCTTGGTGTTCCTTGGACCAATGTTTGGGTTTGCAACCCAAAGGTTGTCCTGCATGCGGCAAATGGTCGAAGCTACTAACACACTTGCCAACGGGTTAATGATATCTTTCAGAGTGATTCCGCAACACTTCATCATAGTAAATATGGCTTTCTTGGGAATTCTATTAGCATTAAACTTATCGAAATTCGAGAATTTATCTGAGTAGTTAGAGTATTTATAACTTTGGGGAAGTGTGAGCAGGTTTGTGATTAGCACCTGCCAACTTCCCCCTTATCACGCCAATCACTGCAGATTGTCAATCGCTCTCGGGATCATTTTGAGTTTACACCTCTTCGGCGTCGTTCAGAGAATGTTCGAGGTGAAATACTAATACATATGCAAAGAAGCAATATAGCTCTAAACCGCCTCTCAAGTAATAATCGCTGCCAAGCTTTGTGGAGAATCTTCTCCTTCAGCATCGCGTCTCGATCGAATCTTCAAATTCCACTTTTACAATTCTTTAGAGTACTCCTGGACCTTTTTGGCAGATGTCTACAAGACTTCTGATTGTGAGGTCGTCCGATGCTTGAACAGGGGAATCGCGATCACACTAGAATAATATTTAAATGACAAAAGCGATCAGCTCAAGTCTGTCTTGCTCGACACGTATCTGGCTAATTGGTATTTACAAAAACGATAATATATCCTCTCGGTTCAGTTCATAGCCCGCCTCTCACAAATTAAATACTCATTTTAGACCAAAGTCGAAACCAGTTTACTCCGAAACTCTGCTATCAATTATTTGCAAAGATGTTCGGATCTGAAGCTGGTGGCTGAGGAGAAGAAGGAGGAACAAATGTGCAAATACTCCAGTGTGGCCACCGAATCCCAAAAGGAGCTTGAGATTGTCAGTATCACTGAAAGGGAGGGGATGCAAACTATGTTGATTAAGCGAATTTTAGGACTGTTGGACGAGATCAACGAATTTCTCAAGAAACTGCTCTGTGGTACGCTGGAGGAGAAGCAAGTGATAGCTGCATTAGAACACCAAAATCAAATCAAGGCCTAGATTAACTAATTTGTAGTCAACAACCTCAAACACTTAATCTCTGACTAAATCTTCATAGCCTATTTTCTTTTCGCTAATGTCTGCTGCTCCAAGAAGTTCGGCCTCTATTCTGAACTCCACCGCGCTTGTGAACATATATCTAAGCACCAGGTTGCGAAGCTCAGTCACGCCAGCAATAACTCGATGCTCGTTATCGTCTCTGGAGAAAACGAGACCATTGGAATCATCACCTATGCTAGCAATAAAACCAGATAATTTTTTGGAATTGGCCTCGAAAAGATATATCGCAAAACTGAAAATGTGTCGCAAATTCTCCCCAAAACTGTGGCTGTGATGCACGATGAATATATAAGGAGCTTCAAGAGGACAGGGGTCAGCAATTTTGTAGGCAAAAACCAGCCTTTATTCGTTGTCAGGAATGGCTAGGCCCACAGAGTCTAAACATGCATCAAGTTCTATCCCTCTCTCGACGGACTTATGTTCGCAGGTCTCATGAAGCCTCTTGTGAGCACAGATGAATTCATATTATTTAGCAGTAACGGGCTGATCGAATAATGTACGAATTTGGTAAAAAAATAACTGCAAAAACAACACGAAGAATACACGACAATGTCACACATCTGCGATAAACACGCCATTCGTAAAAGCAGAGTTTCAAATAATACTTCCAAATTGTCTTTCGAAAAAAGACTAACGAACAATTCGAAGTTATCATTGAAAATGGAAAACCTCGCATTTGTATCACTTTTTTTTATTGGAAAAAGTGAGTTCAAAGGAGAAATAACATTCTTAAGAGGCAAAACCATCACCATTGGAGTTTGCAGAATGTTCAACTTTTAGGTGAGAACGATGCCGATGGCTGGTGAGTTTGAAATATCCTCAGATAAAGAATGGAAACGTAACTTAAAGTGTACCACATTAAAGGAAAGAGTAATAATTAAGAGGAGTTTGGTAGAAGATAACAAATATTTGTAGGTATAGGAGAAGATTAATTAAAAATGTAAGATCAAATTGAGCTAAATTCTCCGATGTTGCCTCATCGGAATAGGATATTTGGTGTGTATGTTGGCCATAGTTGGGATATTTTCCTTATGCAGTCGCAATTCCGACGAGAGTATACGAATATTCGATTACGTTAGTTCAGTTACATCGGGACGAAGCACAAAAAACTTTGAGATGGACGCAGTTTTCACAATTTTCTATGGAATTTATACTGGGTTGATTGATGATTCGGTGGCTACATCGTATGGTCAGGATAGCTATGCTAAATTTATAGAGAATGCAGCTTTATTGAACTATATCCCCTTGTTTAGGTAAATCAAGGAAAACCTAGTGCATAATTCACAGCATGTTCCGAATTCGTTGGTGAAATGGGTAGCTATGGAAATTAATGGTTCCGTTTTGAGACAAAAATAGTATTTTCAAGACACTTTTGTTAATTCTTTAAGTTTGGCTCAAAGCTTCTATCTCTAATCCTTGCAACTCTCCTCCGCCTAGTTTCTCGACTAATGGTAAAACATCCATAATGTTTCCAAGAATCTTTGTAATTTAACGAATTACTACTTTCAAGAACAAATCTCTACTTCACTGCGCGCCTAAATGAACTCAATTTCTTTATCATCCTCCCATGATCTGGTAATCTTCACAGTAATTATGATATTGTGTATTTGCCTTGTGGATGCAGGCTTGTTAATGATGCTCCTTCGCGTTTGGAGACAGAGGCTGAATTTACTCAGTCTGATTGGTGGTATTTGCTCGAAGTAGTTATAGTTTAAACTGGCTAAAAACAAGTACGCTGCCTCAGTAATTAAAAAGATGCAGAGACTTACAATCTCAAATATGGTGCGCAAATTGGATTAGAAACAAATTTCCTTCAAGATTGGCAGTGTTGATATCGCTCTTGATGATGGGGAAATTGATAATATGAAGGCTTCTCCTATTGATAAATATCTGACCGAAAAGCGAATAATCAAGACGAAGAGAGCTCGAGACTATCTAATCGTGCTTAGCCTCATGGCAGTGGTTAGTCTGGTCGGTTTTCTATATCCTCTGATTTCTTGCCTTACGAGCGGCCTCGAGTCAGCGGCTACTCTTAACATCGCGATGGACTATATCCAGGCCGTCCAGGAATACGATGCCAACCAAACAATTTACATCAATCTAGTGGTCAATCAATTTGTTTTGCCTGAATAAAATTTCAATTACTTGAACAACTCTATATCCTTTTATCTGAACTCTTCCTCAAATTTGTTTTCCCATCGAACTTTTGAGATGATACTAAAGCAAAATGTACCGTGGGAAGTCATACGAAGCAGAGTTTACGCGAACAATTGTCAATAAGGCGATAACGTGTGCCAGATCCTCATTTAAGGCGCCCTTCAAGAAGGTTGGGCTGCAGCGATTGTGGAGTACTCGACCGAAATTATCAGTTTGTAAAAAGCCTTATTAGAATCAGGGCGACTTCCTCAGCTTGCCTCGAAATTGGTGGAACTACATTACACCTACATCGAGTATCTGAAACCCTACATTAAGAGTATGGAGTCGCTGGGAAGGATGATATTCGTACAACAGACGAGCACCACCGAAGAGAGTCTGAGCCGACTGATGATAATCGTGGTAATCTTAGGGATATTTGGAAGTGTTTCGAGTGTTTATATGGCCTATACTTTACATAACTCTCTTCACATCATTCGAAAATAGACTTTAACGTAAAAAATATATCAAATGCTAGAAAAATATGTTTATACTTAAAATTATTTTTATGGTTTAGTTTTCTAACAGTCGACGACACGCTGGCCAATTTTAATTTCTCCTTATTGATAATTAATCTTTGATTCGATTATTTTTCTCCCTTTTTGGATTATTTCTGAAGCCAGTACTTTTTTTTTTTTTTACTTTTTCACGTTACTTATTAATAATTTATTTATTCCATTCACTTATAAGGTATTGAAAGTCTTATCCTTATTTCGAATATTTTATAATAAACATAAGTTTGGAACATAGTAAATAATTATGTATCTGTGACAAATCCAAATAGCCATCTAAAATATTATTTATCCTCTTCTACAGATATATTTGTATTGGATGTTATAAAATTATCAACTCCTCATGCTTAATCATATTTTTTAGAGCTTTCATTTATTAATATTACATAATTAAGACTAGGTATTCTATGGAATATATAATTTGGTTGTTTCTTAAAAACTTTTTGGAAAATTAAGCAGATCAAACCGCAAACACAAATACAAGTTTTCATCAGGCTAAATTCATTAAGCCTCGAATTTGTCGGATTTTGTCAATAATGGCTTTCCGATTCGACGCCCCTTTGCTGTTCGGGCTATTGACGTTATTTCTGCGACTACTCAGTGACCCCAGGTTCATCTCCTCCGCTCGTTTGTTAAGCACCCGCTGGCCCATTGGAGACCCCAGCCTGTTATGATTTAATCCATCCCAATGCTCGTTGCTGCTATATTGTCTCATTTGTCGCACATTCGCCAACTACTTAATCGGCGCAACAGAAAATTATTTGTGCATATTCTGTTTAAATGGAGAGTTTCTTTTGGCAGAAGTCGGGTAGTTCAAAGGGTTATTGTTGTTTGTGTTGACGCTGTTATTGTTGGTGCTACACGTTGGCAAATTCGGGACACTTTCTGGGGAAGCTAGGTGACGCTCGGGAAAAATTGACAAAAATAGTTCGTGTTGCTATTTCTTCAGGGTTCTATTTTTGTTTTACAGGGACTAGACGCTGTCGAGAAGGTTGATGCAAGTCTCCATCACTTCTATAAGTCGGGAAATCAGGGCGACGTTTTATTTTTCGAGGAGCCGTTCTTGATTATTTTGCTGACTGGATCTCCCAGATGGAGGCCCACTTGAGCACAGTTTCCCTAGATTCTCTTTGGATATTGTCTGAGACGGATCTTTACTATTGACAGGCACCAGCTGAGTCAGTTATTATTTGGTTGGTTAGTCATTCAGGATTTATGTCTCTGTGATTTGGATGTCTAGATCCTCTATTTCTTCTTCTTGCTCCAGATGTAGAATTGACGGAGTAATCTCAGGATTTAGTCCGAGATTTCTAATTCCGTCAATCACAGTCGCACAGCTACTTGCTAATCTGTTTCTAAACTTCTCGATGATAGCGTCGGTACTTTCAAATGTTTTCTTCTGCCTTTTTTATTGGATCGATTATAGAGAATTATTCCGGCAAAGTTATGATTTTAATTTTTATTGGAAGCATTAGCTCCACCATTTGTTTTCAAAAACGAGCCAAGGGTTGTGATCGTCAGCGATATGAAAACTTGACTTCATCAGTTCAATCCTAAAATACTACGAATAGATGATTAGATGTTTTGCTTATAAAGATTGTAAAATAATTATGATTTTTATTTTTTTTAGATCAAGTTTGGAATTTGGGTGAGATATAATCCAATAATGTTTGTATGAGAAATGAAAAAGGGTCGTTGGGATAGGAGGGAAGGGAATTAAGTACTTTTCTGAATGCATTTGAGAAAGGAATTTGTCCATATTAATACACATAGTTGACGCCATTTTTAATATATATCTGTATATATGTTTTATAATTAAATTTGATGTATTTTTTTATAATTATTTATTTTCTGTTATTATTATGATATTCTAGGGTCTATTTGCCAATAGATCTATCTAAAACTAACATTTTTTATATATTTTTTTGGTTATATTAAATACGTATGCAATAGTATCAAAAATTGAAAAAATAGAGAGCAATGAAACAATCATAGAGAAAGTCAGGATATACAAAATAAATTGTCTCCCCATATAAAATGAACGAAAATTAAAAACACACATATAAAAATGTAAAACTCTCTATAAAAATTAAAAAGTCTTCCTGTCAAAAAAGTTATTCCTTTGTGAAATATTTTTTTCAAATCATTAATATTTTTATTATTTTTAAAAATATATGAATTCCTGCTTTCCTCGGTTAATAATTATTGTTGTTTGTTCCTCCCCAAAAATATTGATTGGAAAAAATCATTTAACTGATGGGGTTTGCTTATTTCTTATGCTCTAAAGTGTCTGATTGCTTTAAACATAAAACAAGTAAAATTACGAAAATATCTATCCAATTTAACAATAATGACCTCAATCTGTATTTAATATTTTATTTATCGGTTAGTGTTAATAACATGGTTGATAATGATTTTAATTGCATTCAATCACTTTCTGAATGGATATATATAAAGATATTGATTATCAAAACATATGGTTTCACTTGATGAAGTCAGAAAATCGATCACTACAAAAAAAATATATATATAAATAATATTTGCATAACATTAGATAATCTTAAAAAATGAATTACTATTGTCCTGGCCCTGGATTCTAATTATATGAATAAATCCCCTGTCTTTTTGACAGCGTAAATTTATTGCCAGTCGATTCAGTCAATAGTCTTTACCCCTTCTGATTAAGTTTTTTTGGCATATCTACAAAAAAATCATTAAGGGACATATATTGTTTTAAATATAAACTCATTGTTTAATTTACATGAAGCTGGTCCAGGACTTTATTATGTTTTGATTCTATTGATGGCTTGGCTAATGATCGGACATTTGCAATTCTCATACTTCGAGCTGGGATATTTCCCATTTTTATTGATGGTTGCAGGCGCCTCGTAATGGCCAGGGCCGGGGACTCTCATCCTTTCTAATAAGGAAGTATCAGCGATTCGCTTTTTCATGCTGAAGCTGGGCTCATTGACAAAGCTCTGCTATTTTGGTTGATAACTGCCTGGTCCAGGCACTTCGGAATTCCGGAAAACTGTTATGTTTTTCACATCCTAGACACAGGTTATTCTGTTTATAAATTTATTTACTTCTCGGCTTAATCCAAAACTGAAACCATTTTTAGATGTTTTGATAAACTCGCTTGTCAGCACATATTTGTTCGGAGCAGGCACCCCTTTTCGATCATCAAAGGAAGTCTTATTTCCGTAACCAAATGAAGTTGATCTTCGGTCTTTATATGTGGGTATCTCATAAAATGGTGGTGCTCTGCATTTTAACAATGTTATAAACAAAATAAAATTTACTTTTATTTGCTGTCAGGCCCAAATCTCGTATTACGGCTAAACGAGTATTGCATCTTGGAGAGAGAATTGTTGAGTGTGTTTCTATAGGTCTCTTCCGGATTGTGTTTATCTTGAAAACTTACGCTTTTATTCATTGCTGGTTTTGTTTAGGGAGGTAAATAAAAATAAAAGTACCAGTGGTGATTAATATAATTTATTGTTATATAAAACACAATCACAATAAAAATAAAAAAACATGAGTAAATATGGAATTAATAGTTTTTAAATTTTTATTTTAAAAAATATATATATATGAATGATTTCAGGTAATTTTGTATAATTGTCTATCAATTAGTGTATTTTAAAAGATGAACAAATAATTTCATTCGATTTTAACTGGTAAACGAGCGCCCGATTCTCCTGCACTTGGTCCTGGATGTTCGGCATGCACTTCCCAAAAACAGTCGTCCTTAAAGAAGTCGGCACTCTCTATCCTATACACTGCAAGTATCGCTAGTCCCGCAATAATACCTGTCAATATTCCGACCCCCACCGAGATGAAAGTTCCAGCTACTTGGATTCCTCCTTGGTATGTATAGTTAACACTACTGAAGTCAACTTTGGCGGTGCCGATGTTAAGTGGTGAAATATTATAAGCCGACATAAATACGGCACTGGCGAGTCCCCCGAGCAGCCCCGGAAGCGCATGAAGGTTGTGGATCCCGCAAGTATCGTAAATGCCCCAGCTCGTAAGCTTCTCGCTCAGCTTACAGAATCCGAATGTCGAGATAAAACCTCCGATGATTCCAATAGCAATGGCCCCTGCTGGGTTGGTGATTATTGATGAAGATGAACCCACGATTACTCCACCTGCCAGAGTGGCATTCAAAATATCGTCCATACTGAACTCTCCTCTCAGAATAATTGAAAAGGCGAAAGCAGAAAGACAGCTCCCTGTCAAAGCTAGAACAGTATTAACGATTGTTAATGTGCGCTGGTATTCATAAGCAGCTTCATTTGACATTGTGCCGGAGTTGAAACTGGGCCAGAACAGCCACAGAAATAGAGTTCCAATCATTGCAAAAATACAACTACGATAATTTGTAGAAGGGGTGGCAGTTGTGATAGGCTTCTTTCTTCCAATTATATAGCTGACAGTTAGTCCAAAATAAGCTCCAAATGAATGGATGACCATCGATCCTCCGACATCAAATACAGTGAGTGCCCCTCCATAAAGCAGGGCCTCATTGAAGGTGTATCCAATGATTTCGATGAGGGCCATTATCAACAATTCAAGTGGGCCGACCCTTCCGATGACTGCACCGTAGCTTATGAGCACTGCTGCCACTGCGAACGAGCAGGAAATTAGAAGTTT